>BHFT01000050.1:0-76156 GCA_004320025.1 Laticauda laticaudata | reverse complement strand
TAGAGATGAGTACTCCAAGATCTTTGACAGAGTTTGGATCATCAACAAGGTCTTGACTATTCAGCCTGTATTTTATTATCGGATTTTTTTTGCCAATATATAGGGCAGTTCATTTATTTGTCCTCATATTTCCTCTTTCTTATTCCAAGCTGCATTTGGAACAAAGCTTTTCCTATTTCTACAAGAAATGGGCTTGGAAAGTCTCCGATTGCAACTCAGCACTTACTCAATTTCACTGAATGCTGACTAAGCCCATGGAGAGGAGCATGTCATTCTGCCAGGGAAGAATTCCTTTGCTTTGAGTTTGTGCTCTGATGGGCAAAGGGCAGGCTGGTCTCACATCGGGACTGGCAGAATCCTACACACAGTTACTGGTTTTTTTCCATCATTATTCACAGTTGTTGCATTAAAACATAGGGAGAACTGTGTGCAGGTTTCGGCCACAGGCCAAACACAAATCCACTGTTGATTTTGTGAAGTCTACAAGCAACATTATCTTCCTACTACTCATGCTGTGTAGGAACTGGAATTGGAAGGCATTTCATCTCTGTTCCTGGCAGGCAGCATACACACATCATGGTTGTTGCCATGGCCTGATTCTCCATGAGCTGGGCTAATCCTTTAGAAAGCTGTCTAACCCACTGGCCATCATTGAGTCAAGGTGGCACAGTAGTTAGAATGCAGTACTGCAGGCTAATTCTGCTGACTGCCATCTGCCAGAAGTTCAGCAGTTCAAGGTTGCTTGCTTACTTGCTCAAGGTTGACTCTGTCTTCCATCCTTCCAGTGTCCATAAAATGAGGACCCAGATTGTTGGGGGCAATAAGCTGACTCTGTAAAACCACTTAGAGAGGACTATAAAGCACTGTGAAGTGGTATATAACTCTAAGTGCTATTGCTAAGTGCTATTACATCTTGTGGTAGCAAATTCCAACTTTAGCTGTACTTTGTGTGAAGGTACAGTTCCTATCATCACTTTCAGTTCCACCATTTGGCTCCAGAGAATGATTATATTGTGCATTAAGTGTTACAGAAGAAAGAGAAAATTATCTCCTTTTCCACACCATCACACTATGTCTAATTTCAAACTGAATATGGCTGCCTTACTAACCCTACTCCCCAAAGGTTTCAGTCTTTGTTTTAGGCCTTTGACCATTTTAGATGTCCTTTTCTGTATTGTTTAAAGCTTGCTTTGAGATGCAAAGATCTGAAATGTATAACTACTGCGCATATCAGTATAAAATCATGGAGATGCTGCCATTTTTTATTCTTTTGATGATGATCCTGAACATGCAGTTTGCTGTTTCTCATCAATCACACCCATAGGTAGATGTTTTCACAGAGCTGTCAAGGGTGTTTCCTATCCAGTCGGTACCAACACAGATCTACCCCAACAGCATAAATTAAGAATTTATTTCAGCTCAGCATGTGTTATTTTTCATTTGGTGAACATTTGCAGTTTCCATTTCTAATGGCCATTAATGAATTTGAGATCCTTTTAGATGTGTGTGTGTGTGTATGTCTGTTTTTTCTTTATTCTAACCATCCTAAATAAGTTAGTGCTGCCAAAAAACTTGGCCACTTCACTGTTCACTTCTAACTTCAAATTATACCTGAACTTGTTAAGAAGCCCCAGTCCCAAGAAAAATCTTTGAGGTGTGCAACCGTTGACGTCTTCCACTTAAAATGAAGAGCGAAAATTATATCAAATTTCTCCCAAAGCAGTGTTTATAAAATCATTATTTATTTCCAAGATTGTAGTCTGTCCCCCCCCCAAATAAAGCATTGTCTCCTCAAAATGTCTCATTTTCTCAACATCCTAAACCATTTTGGATGAACACAAAAAATTTTCCCCATCGCCCTGCATGGTTGCTTAAATTGATCCTATTGGAATAATAATTGTGTGGAAGTTTTCACTCAAACCACAAATTGGTACTTAGGTGAAGACCTAGCTCTCCTTTAAGAAGGCTGTAATGCTGGGAAAGGTGGAGGGAAAGAGAAGAAGCGGATAACCAGCAGGAAAGCGGATGGACTCAATTTCAGTGTTGATACTGTTGGGCATACTGAAGGACAGGTTAAGGACAGATTGTTATGGAGAAATCTATTTATGTAGTTGCTAATTGAGGGCACATAATCAACAAAAGAAATCTGCCTTGCATCTTATATTCCAACTACTTTCAGGAGCCTGTTCTCCAACAGTGTTGTAGTACATTCTCATGCCGGCTGAGCATTCTGTCCAAGAACAGAACAGAACAGAACAGAACATAAAGGAATAGGAATAGGAATAGAGCAGAGTACATCTCTGTAGGCACTGAGGCCTCCATCCGAGCATCAGGTGTCTGTTGAAGTTTCTGTGCATGTGTATGTGAAATCTTTCCTGCTGATATTCCTGTCATGCAAGGATGCACCCTTTGCAGGATTGCCTTGTGAGCGTAAGTTCCTAGGCCTGCTCATAATAAATAAAACTCTTTGCCATTATGCCTAAAAGGGCCGCAGTGCTGCACTTGATGACTATGTTTCTTTCACAGAGGACAGCACAACATTTATTCTGCACAAGGGCCAAGGCTGGAGTCCAGCTGGATCATGCCATTTGTTCAACTGGTAGAGAATGTGGGAAATTACAATACCATTTGCTTATTTTCAGATGATGAAAATGACTACAATGATTGGAATCTCATAGGTTTCTCTATCATGATCCCCTTCAGTTTTGGAAAAGCATGTACATTTTAAGGAAAGAGGAAAAGAAAGAGGGAAGGGAAAGGGACGGAAAGGGAAAAAGCAGAGGAGGGAGAGAGGGAGAGAGGGAGGAAGGAAGGAAGGAAGAAGGAAAGAAGGAAGGAAGGAAGGAAGGAAGGAAGGAAGGAAGGAAGGAAGGAAGGAAGGAAGGAAAGAGTTAATATTAACAGTATTATCTGAATATGCCTCATTCTGAATCCAGGTCAGCAAACAATGAAAGTATTGGGAAGTGACATAAATTATGGTTTATGTAGAAACATCATAGTGGCAAGGTACAATACTGTCGCTAACTAGCAATCATACAACCAATGTCTGATTCATCTTGTGTTGGACTGTGTGACTCAAGATTTATATCATGAAGGGTTGTATCAATCTGACCAATCTGCTTAGTCCACAAACTATGTTTTAGTGTATTATGCTAACTCAGCCCAAGTCTTTGTTACTAACCTAAAGACAATGGTCTCTGAATGTACCTAATATGCATGGATTCCCTCAATTTCTTAAGTTAGTATTACAGTATGCACTGAATCATAAATTAGCTGCAGAGTCTGGGCTCACCCAGCCTGCTTAGCTAAAATGTGGTGGTTGTCTGGTTTGTAAGTCAGGGTCTTGTGTTACACAGCCCAAGAGCTTCCTGCCATGGAATTGCTGGAGCCCATTCCTTTGGTTTGCCTTCTTTGTGTTGCCAGAAAGAACCTCCACATAAACAAATATAAACATATTTCTGTCTGTTGCTAGAGACTTTACTTTCTCTTGAAGAAATTCTCAAGAGATTCAGATGAAGTAAAGAATCTTTAGGATTGTGGCTGCCCTGAGCTTTAGCAACTTTGCATTAGCAGATGCTATGTAGCTGGGAGCCCACTTAGGGCTAAGGCCGCTGTGCTTTTGTTCCTGTTATTTTCAACAATGGCAAATGGAAGGCCATCTGTGCTGAGTGGGTGGCGCTTCCTAGCCTTAGAACTTGTGGCACTGCCAAAAACAATGGAAGTTGCCTTCCCCCTTGGAGATAGTATCCTCCTGTCTGTCTTTTCCGTGGTGTGACAGAAGAATATTTAATTGGCACCTGGAAGGGGACTCTCCTAGTACTGAGACAGAAAGAGAGACATCGCAATTTCATTCCTGAGGTTTCCATCTTCCTTCAGAATAAGGTCCGGTCCTCCTTAGCATGTAGCTATGGGATGTGGGGAGAAAGTACTCTTTGTTGCCTGAGCCTCCAGATCTCCTGTTCATGGATTAAGACTGCATGTGGTCCTATTTATTGTGCTTTAACCTCCCTAAAACAGAAAGCCTCACACGTCAGAATGAAGTGGTGCTTAGAAGCCATTTAGAACTGCTGTTAATGACAAACTGAAATGCACGTTCCAAACGATGCTGTTTTTGGCTGATCATTCATCCTAGGCCCGGGCTGAATAACAGAATAACATAGTTGGAAGGGACCTTGTAGGTCAACTAGTCCATCTCTCCACCTAAGCAAGAGACCCTACACCATTTCTGACAGATGGCAGTCCAGTCTCTTCGTGAAAGCTTCCGGCAATGAAGCTCCCACAACTTCCGAGGGCAACTTCTGTTCCCTTGGTTGATTGTTCTCACTGTCAGAAATATTCTCCTGATTTCCAGGTTGAATCTCTCCTTGTTCAGTTTCCATCCATTATTCCTTGTCTGGCCTACAGGCGGTTTAGAAAATAGCTTGACCCCTTCTTCCCTGTGGCAGCCCCTCAAATACTGGAAGGCTGCTATCCTGTCTCCCCTGGTCCTTCTCTTCACTAGACTAGCCAAGCCTAGTTCCTGCAACCGTTCTTCATATGTTTTAGACTCCAGTCCCCTAATCATCCTGGTTGCTCTTCTCTGCACTCTTTCTCAACATATTTTTATAGTATGATGACCAAAACTGGATGTAGTATTCTAGGTGTGATCTTACTAAGGCTTTTTTTACAGTGGTATTAGCACCTCATGTGATCTTGCTTGTATCCCTCTGTTAATGCAATTTAGAATTGCATTGGCTTTTTTGGCTGCCACTGCACACTGTTTGCTCATGTTTAATTAGTTGTCTACTAAGACTCCAAGATCACTCTCCCAATTATTGCGATTAAGTCTGGTTTCTCCCAATCTATGCATGCACTTTTGGTTTTTCTTACCTACATGTAAGATATTACTTTTCTCTACATTGCTCAAATACTGCTCATAAAGCAACCCACAGCACCTTACTCTTGCAAACAATAACAAGTGTTATTGTGTCTGTGACAGACACCAACAAATAAGAGAGAGAAGTAGCTGTTCATAGGCTGTTGATGCTGTCCTTGTGAGAGATTTCCAGGGCGGGCTTGGCAATGCACTCTCTTCCTGGCTCTGAATCATCTGCACAGCTCATCTTCTTGCTTCTCTGGTAATCTGATTCACGAGGTTGACTCAGATTTCTTGGCCAGCCATGGCGTGCTTTCCCTTCCCTTCCAAGAAACCAGCCCTTGATCTGGGTTACCAGCTCCATTTGGGATACATCACTTGCTCCTTTGAACAGCTTCTCTCAGGACTGGTGGTCAAGGTCTGTCTTGGCCCAGAGGTCAAAGGAGAAAAAGTGGAAATTAACATTAAGCTGATTTTAATAGCCAGATTGGGAAGAGATTAATATACATCATTGCTCCAGCTGCTGGCAGATTGCATAACGCCCAGTTTTCCAGAGACTGGAGTGCAGATTAAAAACTTCAGGGTCAGGTCAGAGATGTGGGAATGGAATCAAGGCAAAGCAAACCAGTTTCCATCAGGGCACTTCTACTACTAGTGCCTTCCTGCTGATTAGTTTTTTTGGCCCTACCTTGTGCACACCTGTGAATCACAGCTCACAAGTCAGGGCAAATTGTGACTAGATCACAAGAAACTGAAGTGCTGAGTTTATCGGAAACGGGGCCTGCCTGGAGCTATTTGACAGGGCCAATTTTATCATTCAGCAGAATTTAAATGAATCAACCATAACTATAGCACATAGACATGAAATAAAACATAATGAGGTCAAGCCAAATAACAATCTGATTAGGGAAGAGTGAATTCTCCAGAACTGGAGGTTTGGTGGAACAGCTTTCAGATAGCTCATGGGCATTTTTTTTTCTCTTGAAAGAGTCTTGAGCTCTCTCAGCCAAGGAGGATCTGGCCACTTTATTTACGGACAGTCTTCTTCAGGCAGAAACACAAGGTAGTGTTGAAGCCTCCCTGAAAGGTCTCCAAACTTTAAGGCTTGTGGACTTCAACTCCCAGAATTTTCCAGCCAGCTTTGGGGACCCCTGCAGTAGACCCTAATACAGGACATTTGGAAGGCAAAACAGTAAAATATGCTTGGCAGGGCAGTTTCTACCAAAAGCTTCCACAGGATGAAAGAAATACTCCCAACCAGGTACTCTCCAATTGTATTGGACTATGTTCTCCACAATTAGTGGTCCTGTGGTAGCAATGGAAATTATGGTGAGGATTGAGTGATGGAACCTGTGTAAGATAGTGGAATGGCCTATACCCATGTGACAGTCAGCCTTTTCTCTGGCATGTGGTTGTTTTTCTTAGCATTTGTTCTGCATGGCTACAAGGTCCATTTGCTTTTGCACTGTTTGTTTACAGCAAAACTATCAATGCCTAATGTGACCAAAGGTTTTGTTTATCAGCTGGCTAGTCACACAAATGCTGATTAGGGCTGAGAGGGGGTGACTGGCCTAAGGTCAACCAGCTGGCTTCCACAACTAAGAGAGGAGGACTCTAACTTGCATCTCTCTATTCCCGATCAATATCTTAACTGCTTTGCCACTTTCCCCTAGCATGAATTGATTGATTGATGTCACATTCTGCACATCTGACTTCTCTGATGGTGGCAAAAGTCAAACTATCAATGATCCCATTCTTGGTTTATGGAAAAACTAAAGAAATAGGTTTTGCTTCGGAAAGGAAGTGCAGTGAAAGTTTAATTTTAAACCAGCCATAATTGACATGAAGATCTGCTGTCTTTGGCAGCCTTAGCATATAAAGGTGCTTTAGAATTTCAATGGAGACTTGGCTAGAAAAAGTTATAAACAAAACAAAAGACAGTAAAATAAGAAGAGTTTTGTTTCTCAGTTGATGGATGAAAGAATTTGAGACATGGATCATGTCAATCAGCCTTCTCTGAACTGGTAGCTCTATGATGCGTGGGGCTGCCAATTCCATTTCTCCTAGGCAGGAGTGTGATTCAATTGGTGTAACAACCAGTTCAGTGAGCATGTGCTTTGCGTGTGCATGCAAAGGGTTTGCTACTAACCTTCTCCTGCAATCTCCCTGTTTGTTAAACAGTTGACATGCGGCAATCCACTGAGCTTGAAAACCAGGAAATAAAGGTCAGAATAGAGCCAGGGTGGGTGAGCCCAACAGGTGATTGTTGGAACAAATTGATTCGCTCACAAATGACCCTCGGAGCTACCAGTTAAGCCGAACCAGTAGAATCCCACCCCTGCTCCTAGGTCATCATTGGGAATAGTGGGAGTTGTATCTTTTCCACAGCTTTTCCAAATTGGAATACTCCCCAGAAGTCTGAGCTTCTTGGATTTGGGAAACTGAAGTTCACCCACCTTTTAGACTGGGAAAGATTAATTTAACCAATTTAAAAACTAGTCTAGATTACAGACAGGCACAACATGTGCACCAGCTTAGGGAGCCCTTGTGAACTTGAAGATTTAGTTGCAATCTCCAGCCTAACTGGGCATATGGCAACACCTCTGCTGTTAATGGAAGTAGGGAGGATTGGCTGTGGAACAGAGGTAGACAAATCTTCCAAGACCTTGCCCCAAAACAGGGCTGGTTCCACGTTGTAAGCTCTGAGGGTCAAAGGACTGAAATGATATAAAAGCACAACATAAATACAAATATTAATAATAAATACATGGATCCCTGGAAGCAGACAAGGATTGCCGTGTCTTAGAAGATCTGCTTTAAGACTTTGGAAAGCTGAGAGAATGCTGATAGGTTCATAAAATATAGCCTCACCATTCTCTTGCCATTCATTGGCTTGGATGATTTTCTTCTCAAATGATTTTAGGCCTCAAATTTGGGCAAGGCTCATCCCACACGACTGGCAGAAAGTTAACTTGAACACAGTTTGCTAAGCAAGCAGCCAGCAGATGGGGTATAATATTCCCTCCAGGTTAGTGTCAGTCACAGCTTGAATGACAACAGTTAATGGCGCACCATTTTTCTGCAAGCCCCTTTCCTTTCCGTGCCTCTGTGTGTGCATTTTGCCCTTTCTGCTGCCTCAGCAGGACATCATGCATCAGGAGCTTGTGTAGAGAAACAAAGAGCGGTGAACAAGTATGAAAGAGTATCATGGCCTCAGCAGGATGAGAGAAATTCACAGCACCTGAGACATTGTGGAAATGTGCAGATACAAGGGATGGCTGAAAGGCCCGGGATTGTTTATCTCTGAGCCTGAGAGGACAATGCAGTGAAAAAGCATATTGATTCGGGATAATGCTTGGCTTGAGGGAGCAAATTGTCAACTGACAAGAGGATCAAAGGGAACTAGAAAAACAGCAAATCCAAATCCCTACAAAGGAACACTGTCTCTTCTCTATAGCATGAATGCAAAATATAACCTGAGGGTTTTCAGAGGCATCATAAACAGTGAGAAAAGTTGAACATATTGAATTAATTGCAACAGGCTATTTTGGCAAGCAAGCCGGAGGCTCACACAACAACTATAACCCTATGCTCAGTTATAGGATAACAAATGGTAAATTTTATTTTCCCTCTGTTGTCTATCTTGCGTATGTGTATTATCCTACTGCTTGAAAATAATATCCCAAAATAGTAGATGGGAGGTGTGTGCAAAAAAAAATCTGATTATGAAGCACTTCAAATTCAAATCACTGTTTTGAGCTAGAAAAGCCCACTTTGAGCAGAAAACAGGTTTTGCTGAGAAAAAAGGCCACTCCAAACATTTTGGAATCATTTTGAAGTTCAGAATGATGTTTTTGTTTCAAGCATATGACCCCCCCCAAAAGTTCAAAACAACTCATTTCAAGCTTGAAAGAAGGTGTTTGGAAATCAGAATGGTTCAAATTTTATATATTTTATGCATATGTATCTGAGAGCTGGAATAAGTTATAATTCTGAATACTGCACCATTTAAAGGTGAAGCACAACAAAGAACACACTAAATACTAGAATTTATATGGGTGGAAATGTGGGTTTTCTAGGTAGTCATTCAGGGGTGGGATTCAGGCAGTTTGGGCTGGTTTGGGCGAACCAGATATTAATTTTACATCCAGTTCGGAGAACCGGGAGTTCCAAAGACCAGCTGGCCCCACCCCACCCCTTTCCTCCCAGGAGTCCTCACAGACCTGGTTCTGGTTCTCAGGTAAGTGCAGGGAGGCTTTGTAGGCCCAAAATGGGGCACGGAGGGATGCGGCACCCCTCTGTGCCCCATTTTGGCTCCCAGGAGGCTCCAGGGAGGCTTCCTAGGCTGTCCTGAGGCTCCAGGGAGGCTTATCCTACTTTGTAGGCCCAAAACAGGGCATGGGGGACTGCAAAGAAAGAAAGAGAAAGCAAGAGGGAGGGATGGGAGAAAGAAAGGGAGAGAAGGAAGAAAGAAAGAGGAAAGGGAGAAAGAAAGAGGGAGGAAGGGGAGAAAGAAAGAAA
Organism: Laticauda laticaudata; assembly: GCA_004320025.1. Classification (NCBI taxonomy): domain Eukaryota; kingdom Metazoa; phylum Chordata; class Lepidosauria; order Squamata; family Elapidae; genus Laticauda; species Laticauda laticaudata. The sequence goes on along the minus strand of BHFT01000050.1, from coordinate 66,780 downwards.
GAGGGAAGGAGGGAAGGGAGAAAAAGGAAAAAAGGGAGAAAGAAAGAAAGAAAGAAAAAGAAAGAAAGAAAGAAGGAGGGAGGGAAAGGAGAAAGAAAAAGAAAGGGAGGGAGGGAGGGAAGGGAGAAAGAGGGAAGGGAAAGTGAATGAGATATGAATGGATGGATGGTTAGAGGGAGGGAGAGAGAGAAAAAGGAGAGGAAGGAAAGACCTGGCATTAAACGCAGCTTCAGAGGATGCTTTGAAACAGCACAGCAATCCAGGACTGGAAGGTACCTCGGAGGTCATCTAGTCCAACCCCTGCTCCAAGAGCATTATTAAATGAGTTTTTCTCTTTTGACCCACCAAGTCACATGACCACATAGCCATGCCCACCCAGTCACATGACTACTAAGCCACGCCCATAGAACTGGTTTTTAAAAAATTTGAATCCCACCCCTGTATATATAATAGATAATATTATATCATTAATATGATTAATATAGTACTATCTAGAATGTCCATGTGTAGTATCTCACCAAGGGTACCCTGTATCACATTATATTGTTCACATTCACTTATAGGACACCCAAAATGCAGTTATCTGCCATTTTAAAAAAAGCAACGATATTTCTTCCGTGTTTCTCAACCTTAACCACTTTAATGTGTGTGGACTTCAGTTCCCAGAATTCCCCAGCCAGCATTCCTGGCCTTGGGTCTGCATATGTGAAGTCCACACATCTTCAAGTTGTCAATATATTCAAATCCTTTTTCCTGGGTGGGAGTTAGTTTCTAGATACTAATGATTAGGATCAGTTGTCTGTGGGCAGCAGATTATAATCAAGCATTTCTTCCATATAGCACAAACTCCCGGCCTACAGGCCGGATGCGTCACGTGGCTACGCCCGGTTTAGCGAAGGGGGAAAAAGTCCCGATATGTCATGTGACACCTCCATGACAGTGTGAGGTTGACACCCCTGATATAGCAGCTGACAAAAAACATGGTCAGATATGAGAATGAAGGAGTAACCAGTTCATCATGTCCTCATTATTTGGTGGTTCATCGAAAACCAATTAGAAGTTACTTGCTTCTAGTTGTTTATTTATATAGTTGATTGATATTCTGCTTTCCCTTTAGGAACTCAAGACAGCATACAAAACATTTCATTTTTTTTTATTTTTATTTATTTATTTGATTTGTCAATCGCTTACAGGATAATAGGTATAAGTATAAACATGAGTAAGAATACAGGAAATAGGTACAAATAAATGGGGACAATAGGACAGGGATGGTAGGCACAATTGTGCACTTATACATGCCCCTTACAGACATTTTTCCTTACAACATTCCTTCCTCCAATTGTTTTTCTCTGCAAGGATCAGCTTGTGGAGTGGGTTGAGGGTGAGTAAGTGCCTCCTGCCCCAAAATGAGCTTCCATGATGATGGAAACATGGCTTTTCCAGGTCTTAGATGAATACCAACATGTCAACTTGATAACAGCCTTCAGTTTTTAGGTTTTATGTATTTTTTGTTTTGTTTTCAGTTACAGTCCTGCAATTCTTGACCAATATAAAAAGGTAGATATGAGACAAGAGTCAGAATGTGAAGCTAATTATGTACTGTAAGTTCTGAGTCATGTGTTGGGATTATATATAGCTATGAATTACCACAGATTGGGGGCAGGTTTCTACTGCTTACAAAGAAGAAGTGGCTATTGTTAAATTACCAGGAGTCAAAAACTTTTGCTGATCTCATGCAAACTATCCTTGAAAGTTGCTCTGAGGAGAGTTTTTCTCTCATCTATTGACCTGAGCTTGCAGTTGTTAGTACACTCTGATAACTATGGAGTGCAGAGTTACCAGTGCTGAATTGCACAGCACCACAGACCTAAAGGAGACAGAAACACTTGATGTATTCAAAAGGAAAACCTGAAGGACAGCATTGCTGGGAATCATGTTGAAGGCTTCCATCAGCCGGGGTAAAAAAGAACATTATTAACCTCTTTCTGTAGCCAGCTCCACACATAATTGATCTTGAAAGAAGAGATAATTAATTACTTAGATATGAGCTAATTATTAATTATTACTTGGCTGCACTGCATTACAAGTCTGTAAGAGTGCCTTTGTTGAGAATGTATACTTCCTTCCTCTCCTTTTAGAAAAAGTTTGAACTAGAACAGTGGTTCCCAAACTTTTTCAGTCCATTGCCCCCTTGGTGCTACAAACTCATCCTCAGTGCTTCCCACCCAGGGTTGGGATTCAAATTTCTGTGGGCATGGCCTAATTTGAGGATGTGGCTTGCTGATCATGTGACTGGATGGGCGTGTCTTGCTAGTCACGTTACCGGTTAGGTGTGGTTTGGTGGTCATGTGACTGGGTGGGCATGGCCAGGTGACTGGCAAACCAAATACAAGTGGTCCTCACTTATGGCCAGTTGTTTAGCAAGTCGTCCTCTAATTTATGACTGGCCTTCCCAAGACTACTTGACCTGTTCTTTGGAATTATTTCGCACCAGCCATGCAACATACAGATATACACAACACTCCCTTACCAACCCCTGTACTGGAGAGGCAAGGATCATTGTACTAGAATTGGTAAAGCATCTCTGATTAGATTCTAGTAGTGAATAAACTAATCAGGAATGCTTATGCCCATCTTTCGTAATTTTTATTTGTATTTTCTTTTATTTATGTTGCCCTGAAATTACATGACATTGTTGTCCCTTCTGTGCACAACCAGAAGCTTTTGTGATTCTTTGCAGCAAAAATACCGACCTCTGCTTTACTCAAGCTTTTTCGAAATGTGCTGCTTACTGCTGCGTTCTCAGTGCCATAGGCCCGCAGGTCACCTCCATATGAGCACTGCAGGCAGCCCGAAGGACCTGTCGCAAGCAAAGTCCTGAGTGTAGCAGTGCAACTCCAAGTCAATGGGGTGAAGCCTGAGAGAGGCGAATAGAGAGAGCAGTAGAAAAGAAAAATCGCACGGAAAAAAGAAATGAGAGAAAAAGATAGAAGAAGAAAAGGGAAATGAAAAAAAAGGACAAGACAGAGGAGGGGATGGAAGGAAGAGGAACAGTGAACAGAAATAGAACAATAAAGAAGGAGGAGAAGTGAGGAGAAAAGATAATGGAATATCTATAACTAGTGGCCAATCCTCTTGATTCCAGCAGAGGATATCCATGCAGAATAAGGCAAAGTGAAGTGAGTGTGTGTGTGTATGTCTCTCGTAAATTACCCAGTCATTTTGGTTTTGCTTCTTCACAATTGGCCACTGTAATACTCGTAGGGAAAAGTAATTTCTTAAAGGCGGTGAGAGATCTATCGAGTCCAATGGATCCTTGTCTTAAAGCCCTCAACAAAATCGTGAGAGCCTTCCTGATAGTCTTGACCATGTTTCTCCACAAAACCTTAATCAGAAGCCAAAGTGGCTTTCAATCGCTGCTGAGCAAAGATTTTCAATGTGGAAAAGGGCCTCAGTCTAAACTAGGCCTCAATTTCAATCTGATTGACATAGGTTTCGTCTTCTACTCTCTCCCCTCCTGCTCCCTCCCCTTCCCTCCCTCCCACCCAGACTGGCTTTGCTCTACTTTCCTGATGTGCCTGCGGGGCTGAACATGGATGGATGGATGGATATATAGAGAGACAGGTAGGTAGGTAGGTAGATAGATATATTGGTAGATAAATAGGTGGGTAGGTACGTAAGTAGGTAGGCAGGTAGGCAAGCAGGCAGGAAGACAGACAGACAGACCTTTTGGATGGATGTAGGGATAGGAAGGTAGGTAGATAGATCTATATTGGAAGATAGGTAGTAGGCAGGCAGACAGAAAGACAGGCAGGCAGGCAGTAGGTAGGCAGGCAGACAGACAGACAGATCTTTTGGATGGATGGACGAACGGACAGACAGAATGCGACAGTGGCGGCACTTTGGGAAAGCGGTGGTGGCAGCTTTTCCCAACGTGCTTCCGCATTCGAGGTGCTGGCTCCAGTGTGGTACAACAGTCAATGGACCTGCAGGGCCAGTGCCTCAAACGTCCCCCTGCCACCTCTTAGCGCCCCTCTGCCGGCCCTCTTGGGGATGCTAAGAGGCAGCAGGGGGGCATTTGAGGCACCGGCCCTGCAGGCTCATCCATTGACTGTTGCACCGCTCCGGAGCTGGTGCCTCGAACGGACCCCTGCCACCTCGAACGCCCCCCCTGCCGCCTCTTAGCGCCCCTCTGCCAGCCCCCTTGGGGATGCTAAGAGGTGGCAGGGGAGCGGTGCGTCCAATGCGGCCGTGGCAGCATGTAATGTGCCACTGCTGCCACATTCGAGGTGCTGGCTCTGGAGCAGTGCAACAGCCAGCACCTCGAATGCCTCCCTGCTGTTTATTAGCGCCCTTCTGCTGGCCCCCACTAAGAGGCGGCAGGGGGGCGTTCGAGGTGCTGGCTGTTGCACCACCCCAGAACCGGCGCCTCAAGTGCGGCTGCAGTGGCACGTTAAGTGCCACCGCAGCTGCATTTGATGCATTGCCCCTCTGCCACCTTTTAGCATCCCCAAGGGGGCTGGCAGAGGGGCGGCATGGGGGCATTTGAGGCGCTGGCTCCAGAGCAGTGCAACAGTCAATGGGTGACCCTGCAGGACTGGCACCTTGAACACCCCCCTGCTGCCTCTTACCACTCCCTGCCAGCCCCCTTGCCTCTTAGCACCCTCCAAGGCATCCCACCACCACCCAGGAGGCGATACCACCCACTTTGGGAACCCACTGAACTAGAAAACCTCCAAGGTTCCTTCCAACTCTGTTATTCTGTAGTCCTTTTTTTCCCCCCTGTCAGTTTTAATCATTGGTCCACATTTAACCAAGAGGTGCTAAAGAAGTGATAGAGCCATTTTACAACCATTTCCCGCCCAGCTAATTGAAGGAACAAAAACCTCCATAGAAATAATTACAACAAAGTGTGGGTGCTGTCAGAGTGAAGGGGTTTATGTCAAGACTGAGATCAAAGGTTAGAAAAAACTTTTGAAGAATCCTCTTTAAATTGTACTGAAAGCAGTAGATAATCAGACTTTCCCTCATCCACCGCTATTGAAATAAATAAATGAAGGTTCCTGTTCCAAGAATTACCACTTCTATTCTATTTTTTTTTATTGCAGTTTGATCTGTTCTATTAAGGTATTTCACCTCTCTATAGGGATAAATCTGAAAAGCAACTTAATATGTGCATGAACAAAGAGAAACAGCAACTCAAAGGTGGAGCTGTTTGAAGATAACCTGACTTTAGGGAGAGTCAGTCCTCAAAATATAACATGACCTGGAAATTCTCGTTGGCCTGGCTCTTCTTTTCTCAGAGGTACCTCTCTTTTTTCCCTAACCTTCAACCCATTAGCATGTCTTCTGCTGACAGAGTGCCATTGCAACTCTTCTTGGAAAAATTCCTGCCTTTCCCTCAGGGACAGTCCGTAAAGTACGTCACTCTTCAAAGCGAGAGGCAATAAAGAAGTGACAAAGGAAGGTTGGGCTTTGGTTGAGGTATTACCAGGGAGTTGACTAAGGGAGGCACACCATCATCCCTTTCAGAGAAAAACAACAACATGCACAACTGAAAAACTATTTCATTGACCCAGACGTAGAGATACAATCAAGCTTGGCTGCACTTATCAAGAGCTGCCGTTTCTGTTGGAAGGAAACTGCTATCACACGCACTGCAGTACTTTCTCTGAGGAAGGTGCTGGCCATTCCAATCACCTCCAGCATTTGAACTCTGCTAGCGATAGGGTACTTCTGTGCCTGGTCCTAGAAGGACATTCTTGAAATGTCCCTCCCATGGAGATGCAGTTGAGGATATTGTGTAGTGTATAAACACCTATAGGAGATAACAGAAAATGCCTCCCCACTCCAAAGACAGCAGACAAATATTTTTGTGAAAATGGGTCTGAATGGGAGAGAATGTGCATGAATCAAAGGTTAATTATAAAGAAATATGATTCTCAGTTGAAACGAGCTAAAGGATAATTTCTTCCCACTGGGTATGCCAAGGTGTATCACAATAACATGGTTATTATAGTCCCATACATTGGAAAGGCACCACATTGGGAATACTGGTTTTGAGCAAGTTACCATGCAGCTGTGCTGTATTCTCCAAATCATCAAACTGACCATTTTTACCAGGATCTTCTGAATCTAGACAGAGAGATGGGAGTGGGTGGGAAACATCACTAGAATTGAATTAAACTACACCTTTCGAAACGAAATGTACTATCGTTGAAATTCTGTGAAATTTTACAGGAGCAAAGCATCCGAAGGAAAGAAATCACAGACAGACCTGCTTGGGCATTTTTTTCTGTTTTGGATTTACTGTGATTTGGAACAACATCTGAGTGAGACTAAGATTGATGCAGAAAGTATAGAGTGCACACCTGGAAGTTTCCATCTGCTCAAGATGGCACGTCTGGGAATTGTAGTTTCAATACTGCAATACAGTACCTGGTTGAGGGAAGTTGGGGGACTATGCAGGACCTTGCTGACTTGGTTCATCATGGATTTTGGCCTTTTACACCAGCTCCTCTTAATTCACACCATGCCAACTCTCAGTTTTTATTACCCTAGCCACTAAGAGTTTAGTATATAGGTAGTCCTTGACTCACAACTATTTGTTTAGTGATTGTTCAAAGTTATAATGGCACTGAAAAAAGTGACTTATGACCATTTTTCACACTCACCACTATTGCAGCATTCCCATGGTCATGTGACCAGAATGCAGATGTTGGCAACTGGCATGTATTTATGACGGTTGCAGTGTCCTGGCATCATGTGATCATTTTTGCGACCTTCTGACAAGCAAAGTCAATGAGCAAGCCAAGTTCACTCAGGAGCTTAACAACTGCAGCGATTCACGTAGCCATTGTGGCAGGAAAGATCATAAAATGGAGCCACACTCACTTAACTTTCTTGCTTAGCAAGAGAAATTTTGGGCTCAATTGTGATCATAAGTCAAGCACTACCTGTAATGAATTCACACTGCATGTTGGCCCTAGAAATGGACATTTGCAAATTTCACCTGTGATTCCTAGCACTTGGATGTGGATGAAACTATTCATTCAGTGGGTGGGCATTCCACTCTACCATGACATTTAAGTCAGGGTTATGTTTGACCTTGGGAGGGGGGCAGGGATGTGTGGCCAGTTCGACGGCATTTATATTGGGGTGCTTGTGGTAACTGGAGTGCACTGCCAGCAAAAATGGGCACCTGCAGCCCTCACGAGCTCCATTTTTGCTGGTAGAGACACAGCAGGCTGATCCTTTACTGTTTCCAGGACAGCCCATTGGGCCAGTTCTAAGCACCCCGCAGGCCAGATCTGACCCCCAGGCCTTGAGTTTGACACCCCTGCTCTACATCCCTGTGAATCCATGTGAATGTTGGTGCCAGTTTCTGAAGAATGGGGAACTGTCTGTATCAAATCTCATGTCAGGTAATCTACCGTACCTGCTGGATTGTTGTTGATGAAAATATGACTGATAACTTTGTCTAGCCCAGTTCAACGTCAGGTTTCAGCATTGGGATTCCTATCAAGGGAAGCAGCACGGATTCCAAGTGGGAAAAAAAGAATTGTTCTTTGTGCATTGGGGAGTGTGCATTTCTGTCAATTATTGTTAGGTAGAATATATGAGGGCCTGTAATTTCCTGAAAGCACATCAGTTCAGGATAAGAACTGGGAAAATGCTGGAAGCTAATTGGAAGGAATAAGGTGTAACCAGCTCTTCCCTCTCTTAGACTTGCCTAGTTTTGTTCTTTTCACCAGCAACACATTGAATGCACCCTCTGGGTGGACACCTCACCAGGGTGTGTCCCACCTGCACTCTATAAAGTTGAGTCAGCAATTGCTGCAGTAGAAAGTGAATATTAACCCTCTGGATGCTGAATGTTTCTCAAACTGGTGTGTTGCAGAAAGGATGGGCTACCATTTCCATAATGTCAAAACAGTGGTGGTGGAGTAATAGGGATGACAATCCAACTTACCTGGAGGTCATTCGGTTGGAGAGGTGGGGGCTTCAAATGTATAACGATAGTACATTTCGTTTCGAAAGGTGTAGTTTAATTCAATTCTAGTGATGTTTTGGACACATTCACAGCATTTTCTTGGCAGTGTTCCCAAGGTCTATGTATTCTGCCAAAATGTCTTAGTTTACATCTTTATTATTCCCTGGAGGAATCCTGACTGATCCTATGTAGCTTCCAAACCTAGACAAGGTCAGAAAAGTGCTGCCATCAGCTGAGACATGTACATTTCTAGAATCTAAAAGGACATAAATTGTCATTGGGTAGCATGGCAGTACAGTATTAGGGGTCAACTTCACAGTGCTGTCTAGTGGGAGAATAACAAATTAAAATCTCCAGAAGCAAAGCATGATCCAGTAACATCTAAGCCAGGTACACAGGAACCTATTTTTGAACAGATGAGATCTGACCAGATCATTGGTCCATCTAGAACGGTTTTGTCGATCAGTTCTTCTAATCTAACTGCTGGTATGTTGAAAGTATAATTCAAAATGCCCAGTTGGCAAAGCCAAAAGACCAGTACATTGAAAGTCGTCAAGCTGCTGAAAGTTCACCACAATCAATAGAGTTTGACATTAAGTCTTCAGAGTTTCAGACATAAAGTTCTGACTGAAGACATCAAGGATTGAATCGGAGAGCCTTTGGGGCAAGGGGTCTTTAAACTTAATAGCTTTAAGACTTGTGGACTTCCACTCCCAGAATTCCTCCTCCAGTCATGTTAGCTCAGGATTTCTGGGAGTGGAAGTCCACAAGTCTTAAACTTGCCAAGTCTGAAAAGCCTTGCTTTAGGGCTACAGCCATAGGTACATGGAGGTGTGGGGGAGGGGGGAGAGGGAGGAAGTAAGTCAAATGAAAAATATATGACTATCATGGAAGCCAGGTACATCCTCTGATGTGGGTAGTGAGTGGTTGCCAGTAAGGTATTTGCTTGCTTCTCTAGCCTAGAAGGGTGGCATATATGTGTGTAATAATTAATATACATGTGCAAAATAAGAATGCTGCCACTTACTCCCTCACTGTGACTCTGCTCCAGTCAAAGCAGAATAAAATATGGGAGTGGTTTAGCTCAGGGTGATTACTGTATGGATTTGTGGGGCAGCTATTGAATCCCACTAACAGACAGCTGCTGTAGATGGCATTAATCCAGCTGATCGCTCCCTGAAGTTCCATTGCAAAGGGAGTTTCTCTGAGAGGAAGCCAGGTTCATACACTTGCAAAATCAACCACATGGTGATTTAACACAGTTCATATTCCAGGATATGTAGCATTACCTAGGCCAGTGTTTTTCAACCATTGCAACTTTAAGATGCTGGGAACTTTAATTCCCATGCTGGCTGGGAAATTCTTAAAATTGCCCTGGTTGAGAAACATCCCTCTAGGCAGTTGTCCTTGGGCAACAGCTATTTTGCCCTGGTCAAAGGTCTTTCCATATACAAAAGTTGCACCTGTACAGGTACTCCTTAACTTATAGCAGCTCGTTTAGTGACCATTCAAAGTGCCCTGAAAAAGGTGACTTATTGATTTTCACTCTTATGACCATTGCAGCAGCCCCATAGTCACATTATCAAAATTCAGATGCTTGGCCACCAACTGTTGTGACCGTTGCAGTGTCCCGGAGGATCATGTGATCACCTTTAGTGACCTTCTGACAAGTCAGTGGGGAAGCCAGATTCATTCAGCAACCATGTCAGTGGTGGGGATTCAAATAATTTAACAACCGGTTCTCCACCCTAATGATTTCTTCCAACAACCAGTTCGCCAAACTGCTCAGAAAGTTAACAAGCCGTTCTCCCAGAGTGGTGCGAACTGGCTGAACCCCATCACTGAACCACGTTACGAACTTAACAACTGCAGCGATTCACTGAACAGCTGTGGGCAAGAAATTGTGGGCTCAATTGTTCCTCGTAAGTCAAGGAATACCCGTATGAGATTTGAATTTCCCCTGTCCCCACTTTTGTTCGTTCCATGGCTAAGCCATGGTAAAGGAAGAATAGAAAAGAGATTCAGAGGGTTGGGAAGCGGCTTTTTAGCATTTGTACATTGTCCAGCTGGTGGGAGTGCTAGCCAGCTCCAGAAAGGGGAGGTGAGGACACCTGCAGTGTGTTGGCACCTAGAAGCACAAAAGGGAGGGAAGGAATTTGGAAGGGCCAAAATGGATAGAGGATCACATTTTGATCTTCAGTTCCAAGAGGGATAATGATGGTCCTAAGAGGTTTAGATGACAGAGGGAGATGACTTAATTTTCTTCTCCTGGTATACAAAGAGAGGAGAGGAGCAGTTTCTTTATGTTACAAGTCATACAAGTGCTGGATGTTGACCTGAAAAAAAGAGAGCTGTATGTCCCCATGAATCCTGTCCCCCCCCCGACCCCTCCCCCCAAACAATAATTCCAATGTTAACCAGGACTTGCTTGGGGTCTTCATGCTGTCATGAAATCCAGCTTGTCAGCTCCCAACACAAGCATGCCTAACATACAACTCTGCCTTCAAAGAAAGATCTTCTTAAGTGGGACATGTTGCTGATTACATAGGCAGAAAGGGAAGTTCAACCCTTCCTTTTTCTAGAGGAAAAAAACTTTGGTCTCCTTGAACTGGGAGTGATCACTGATGGAACGGAAGAAAAGCAAAGCGTTTGCTAGGCTGGTAAAACTGAGATTATCTTACTTCAGCCTCAGATGTAAGTTTGGAATTTCCAGAAAACCAAACAGGAAGTTAAGGAAAGACCAAATCGAAAAGGAATTTCTGATTCAAAGGGACTGTCAGTTAGCTCCTGTTGCAATGGTTCACGAAAGCTCTTGCTTTTTAATGCATCTGGTTAGTCAGGAAAGGTGTTACCAGACTCCTTGGATTATTGTGATTATTATTATTATTATTTATATCCTGTTTTTTTTGTTACTATAATCTTACATGGCTCTCCTCCTACAATGTCTGCAATTAGACAAACATAGGAAAATGCCTAACTAGCATTATGCCAAGGTCTTTCATTACTTTCTATGTGCTGGTTAAACTTTTTATTTTTTTAATCATCTCTGATCTTTATTTAATGTATGCAAGACTGGTTATTGTATATTTGATGCACCATAGAATCTCTTTGCAGCAGAATATCCCTCTATATTAATCAATCATTTTATCCTGTGATCTGCCATACATTTATATTTTCTTTGTAGCAGTCTATGAGGGATTCCTTTAAGGTGTTCTCTGACTTTAGAAGTACTGTATTTTTAATTTCTTCCACTATTGTTTTTACATATGACTATCTAAAGTTCAAAGAGAATTTTTACATTCTTTTTTTATTTCATAAAGTTTTATTTTATTCCTTGTGGCATTGATCTAACTTAACCCACTCACCCCAGGGAAAAGAACTGATTTCCTAGTCATAGAGCCCAACAAATTTATAGGGGCTAAAGTGGTAGAGCTAGAGAATTTATTCTGTTTTAATAATCTTTTCTCCTTTTGTTGGCCAATAATGCAACCAGGCTGTGGGCTCATGTCTGGCTACCAGGTGAGGAGTAAAGAGGAGGTTAAGGTATGCCTCTGGAAGATAAGAGTTGGTTGACATTATTATCAGGAAACCGGGAAGCTGAGACCAGGGTAAAACCCGAGAGCTAATAATCCCAATTATTTAGTTATTATGATTCATTATTCATAAGTAATGCCAACTATTTAAGGGAATACAATTCTAGGAAATTACACACAAGATTTCTGCTGGGGGATAGGCAAGCATACATACCTTTTCCTATCACATTATCCCAGTTTCATGAATAAAATTATTGGTTGGGGGGAAGGAATTATCTTTTCTTCCTTTGGATTTAAAATAGGGATACATAAAATGCTGAAGGGTTGGGCTGAAATGTTTTTTGTTCTTTGCTCCCTTACAAACTCTGGAGTCTGTGGGCTGGTTCAGATAGCCATGGGAACTAGCTTAACTAGTAAACTAGTTTCCAGGGAGTGAATCACTGCCAAGGCCAGCTCTGTTTGCTCACAATCAAATGAGAGGTCGAGACACAGAACATTACTGAGAATGTTGGGTGCTGTGGAAAAAGCATCTGGAAAAGTCCAGATGTTGTCAGGTGGTGCCTTGAATGGGGTCAAATTAGAAGGGCCCAAGTCTCCAGGGAGACTGAGTTTGTTTGAAGTCTATGAGTTGCCTCCCTTATCAAAGATAAGTCGTCCTCAGGCTAGGACCATAATCGAGCCCAACATTCCTATTGTTAAAGTGAGACATTTGTTAAGTGAATTTGGCTCCATTTTAAGATCTCTCTTGCCTCAGTTAAGTGAATCACTGCAGTTGGTGAGTTAATAACCCAGTTGTTATGGGAATCTGGTTTTGCTTGTCAGAACACAGCAACAGTCATGAATAGAATAGAATAGAATAGAATAGCTTTATTGGCCAAGCGTAATTGGACACACAAGGAATTTGTCTTGGTGTAAATATGGACCAGTTGCCAAGCTCAGAATCTTGATCACATGATCATGGGGATGTTGGAAAGATTAACTGTGAAAAACGGTCATAAAGTAGCTTTTTTCAGTGCGATTGGAACTTCGTGAACTGTTATAAGTCGAGGACTGTATGTGCCCAGTTCTCTTCTGGCAAAGCCAAGTTGCTTTGAATCAGGCAGGGAGTAGGAGAAACAGCATTATCTACCATTGCAAAATGGCGGGAGGTGAGAGTATTTTGAGGTACTTTCGGGCGGATTTCCCTCCCTCCCCCAGCAAAAGAACCAGAACCCCCAACGCTCCGAGGGCTCGTGAGGGGAGGGTGCCGGGAAGTGACAGCCCAGCCGTTGCGAGCCTCTCTCGCGCTCGAATAAAGCAAGGACGCCTCGCAAAACGTCGCGCTGCTGCCGACGAGCGGGGCGGAGTTGGGTTGCTCTGGGCCGGGAAATTCCGTTCCCAAATTACACCCGGTGCACGCCACGCGTTGCCCAAGCCGGCGACTCCCGGATCGGGGAGGGAGGGCCGCCTCGCCCGCAGGATCAAAGGATTGCCGAGCAGCAGAGGGGCCGCCACTGGCGCCGCACGCAGAGGAAGCACGAAGGCAACGTGTTATTATTTTGAAGTCATCACAGCCTTCGGAAGCGCCTCTGATATTTCGCCCCCCCCACCCGAAGCGCGCCTTGACTGACGATTTTACACACACACACTCACACACACACACACTATACACCCATATATACACACACACTATACACACACATACACACACATATATATATACACACACACACACACACTATATACACACTATATACACACACTATATACACACACACTATATACACACTATACACACATATATATATATACACACACACACACACTATACACACTATATACACACACTATATACACACACTATACACACACACATACACACACACATATATATACACACACACATATCTATATATACATACACACACACTATATACACACGCTACACACACACACACACTATACACACACATATCTATACACACACACTACACACACATATATATATACACACACTATATATATATACACACTACACACACTATATACACACACCATACACACACACACNTCTCTCTCTCTCTCTCTCTCTCTCTCTCTCTCTCTCTCTCTCTCTCTCTCTCTCTATATATATATATATATATATATGGTGCTGGTAAATCTGAGCAACGCAAGCCAGCAGCGCCCTCTGCTGTTCCCAGGCTGCCTTTGCAGAATCCCTTCCAGAAACAAACATATGAGCAGAGAATCCCACCCGGTTTCCTTCCTACAGAGATCACACCGAAGAATCCCTGCATCCGAATCTGTAGTTTTTTTAAGGACCTCTCTCCCTACCTCCCTCTCCTGTTCTCCCCCCCCCCGAAAACAGAATTCTGCTCCCTTCACTGTTGTCTCTCTTTCCTCTTCCCCTGCTTTCCAGCCCACTCTTGACTTAATATTGTAAATTTGCCCTCTCCACTTATCTTGGAAATTTTTCTGGCCGATACAGATTTGTAGAATCCCGCTGTCATCTTCTTAAGAGATGACGGTAGTGTTCCGTCCAGAAAGAAGCGCATGAGACCGAGTTCCAACAATAAACCCTTTTATTAAACTAGCTAAGCAATAGTAACGGAACAACAGCCCAAGCCGCGGCAGTCCTTTTTATAGCGGCTTGCCCGCGGCTTGTGGCCAATGACACCGCTTTAACTGTTCCCGCCGTTTGGCGGGCTAACAGGATTGGTTCTCTAATAGCCAATCCGCGAATGGCCTTTTCGGCCAATCAGAATAGGGAACTTGGAGCCTATCAAGTTCCATACAGAACAGGTAGTGCCAGGCATGTGTGCCGATTGGATTCACGTGTCGTGCTAAAGCGGCTCACGTTTTAATGAGCAAGGGTCCATGAATGTTACCACCATGACTTATTGTTGTGAATGAATCGAAGTCTTAATAGCTGTAGAGTGTCAAAGTCATGAGAAGTGATGGTAACCATTCTGTATTACGCGCGTCAGACCATCCTTTTGGTTGAAGGAAAGGTAGACTATGTGTTGAGAATGGACTAACACGAAACTGCTCTCGAGGTTTCATTGCTCCATGCTGATTTTCAGTTGGATATAGTCATTTTTCTACACATCTTACATTGGTGTCTTGTCTGTACATTTACTTGAGTCAACTGACCTATGGAGGTGAGAGATCCCCAACTAAAGTAATTATCTATAAGCTAATTTATTTTTTGTATCAAATCCATACACCTACCTTGCTCACCAAAGGCAAGTGGGCAGTGCACAATTTCTGCTTCTGTACAACTTGCACACTTATTCTATTTATTCAATTAAATTGATATTTTGTGTTGGATTTACACAATGCATGAAGCTGAAATAGGGTGGGCTTGTTTCTGATTTGAGGTTGTGTGACTATCATTAGTGAGAAACTATATCACCTAGATCAGGACTGTCAAACTCCTGGCCCGCAGGCCGGATGCATCATATGCTGGCCATGCCTACGCCCGGTTTAGCGAAGGGGGAAAAAGTCCCAATATGTGACAAGATGCTGCCATGGCAACGTGAGGTTTGACACCCCTGACCTAGATAGTTCTTAATATTTGTTCTTCCCAATTTATCCAAACCTGTTTTTAAAGGAAGTGAGATTTTGTGCCCAAACAGAAGTAACTTGCAATGCAGGATCTTAATTTTGTCTTAATTTAGTGATATGTTGGATGGAGTCAGGATTCATGAAAGGAGCATGGAGGAGCCCGAACGTATAAAATGGAGGCAATCTAGGCTAGTCAGTCGAACCTGTGCACCGTCCCTTTGTATCCTTACATAGAAACTGTGAGTACACAGGTTGGCTTGTGCAACCAAACCCTACACAAAATTAGTATCTTTTTTGAAAAAAATAAAATCAGCTATCTTTCGAGAATCCTGGCGTTGTGAAATGTACAATATTTATTTCTCAATTAGGAACTCACTAGGATACCCATTAAGGCCCGTATGAAGTTGGGTTTGACATTAGACCAATCAGGTTCACTTAGATGCTCATCTGACTCACATGCAGAGTATGGATACCCACCAACCATTTCATAAAGAGCAGCATGTTTCCCTTCAAATGAGGCATATAATCCTCCTATCAAAGTCTGAATGGCTCCGCACACATGGCTGCTGGTGCTGAGTCAGTGGTCTGGGTTGCCTTGTCAGCGGAGGCTTGCTGGTCTTATCTGACTCTCGGTTTTGTAACAAGTCATCTGGATCATTTGGATACATCTAGTGCACAACTATACACATGCCGGCACATTTTTTATTTGTTTCACTGCAAGGCCAAAATGTGCAACCTTTTATTTTTTTGTATCTATTCAGTTCAGATGAATAATTGTGAAGCAAGTTTACTCATAATCGTAATGTTAAAAACAAAACAAAACACCAAGTTTTAAGTTTTATTGACACAGAAATCTTCAAGGAAGGGATTAAGTGCTTTAATTTAAGTATTATCCATTCTGCAATGATGGGACTGTTGAGAATGAGTGGAGGAATTTCAACAGTAAGGTTCAACCATAGACATACCGTAAAATACCAAGAAGACAGTTCCATACCATTCCTTGCAACCCAAAAAAGGATTCTATCTTTCATTTATTAAGCTATATGGGGAAACCAATATATGAATGTACAGATGTGTGAAATGATCCACTTCTTCTCCAAGTTAAGTGAAGAACTATGATATTATTGGGGCCCATCTACCTGGGTAGTGTACAAGTAGGCATAAAAATATTATACACATGCATATATATATAGAAGTCAGCAAAGCCAGGACTTTAGAAAGTTCCAAAAGGTTAGGAGAATGTACATATCAATAACATATCCGCTATATTATCAATAGAAGAGAATATATGTAGCTCAGGGTTGAACTATGAAGACCTAGTTGTGCTCTCTGAACTTGGATGTTTGCTTGCAGACATTTCTTTTATCTGTGCATTGTTCATCAGTATATTGTTGATCCAGCACCAGTGATTTTTTTCTAGTCAGGTAATAAAATGTCCGCAAGCAAACCACCAAGCTCAGAAAACACAAGGATTTCACCATGATATTCCTCTTTGGTTCCCTTATCCTTGCTAGCTGATTTGTGTGAGTGAAAGAGTTGTAAAATCTAAATCAAATGTGAATGGCGCCTGCTAAGAAAGGTCTTTCTGATCCCTTAGGAAGCAAAGTGTCTTAATTTAGGTCAGAGGTACATAGGTTGAAGCCCAGATGACATGCGGCCTTCAGATAAAACAGTGATTGCCTCCTCAGTTACCACATTGTAATGTTTAATGTGAAAGAAGGTAAAAATATTAAAAATAGGAGGGCAAGCCAATTCAGCACCGTAAAATAAAATGTAATTTAAATGGTAATTTTATTTCCAATTAAAATGTAAATGAAATCAGAAGATATTTTGCCATCTACTACTCTTCAGAGTCTGTGGCTTTCATCCCCCAAAGAAATTATAAGTTTGAGAGAATCCCTGTACAATTTTTGATCAGGTCTGTTAACATTTGGAAAGCTAAGAAAATAAAAATGGATGTGTCTCAAAGGTCTTTCAGAGATCTCTCTGGTTGTTCGTATGGCTCCCTCTGAGGTGATAAAAGTAAACAGTTTTATCGGTTGCTGAGCCATGACCCCAAGAACAGTATTTCCAGGAATCCCCTTCTTATCTTCTAAGGGATTCCTGGGAAAACTGGACCCCGAGGACATAGTGAGATTGGGCTCTCTTAATTTGCTATTCCCACTCTGTGGCACCGTCGTGTTTTTCCTTCAGTGTCTATTTCCACTGGATGGCAGCAGTGAGAAGATGATTTGGTAGAACTATAGGAGGCCTTTGCTTCCCGGGTGGTGATTTCTTTTTCCAAGTATGAATGATTTGAGAAACCCTCCTCGCCTCTGTTCAGAAGAGGAGTCCATTTGGGTCACCTGCTTTTACTTATTTTTTGCTCTTGGGAACTTCTCAAACCAGAAGGCCAGTTACCTTGCACTATATCTCCCATGATGCCTGGCCAGACAGAATGGGTTTCAATATTTATAACATTCTGTGCAATCTTGTCATTTTCTCCACGCTGTTCTTCAACTTTGTGGCATTGTCACCTCCTGGATCATACCTGCTGGGATTCTTACCTCTGGGTGCTTGACTGGAGACCAGGGTCGGTCCTTTTCTTTCCGTAGCTTTGTTTCTCCCTTCCTGAGCTACAGTGCTTCATCTCAGACTCACAACTGACCAGAGATGCAGCACTGCACCTTGGGCTGGGAGACATCGAAGTCATAAAAGCGTCCATCCTGGAAGCAGCTTTCTCTCACAAGATATGTCGCAAAGAGATTAGGTAGTCACCGAGAAGAAAAATAAGAGGATTTGGAGCAACCTGCAGTTTCTAAATTTTTTAGTACCTTTTTGTCCTACTACTTTTTTAAAAAAATCAAGTTGCTTACTAGGAAATCCTCAGCATCTTCCCAGGAAGCCCTGAATTTTGAAAAGGATTCTCCAGACCATTTATTCATAGTAGGCACCAATCTCATGCACTGTTAAAAATCAAAGTTGAAGTAGAGGGTTTTTTTAATGGGGCTTTTGCTCTAAGAAATGTGTTTTTAGTCCAATGATTGGACATTTTTGCAGGATTTTCTCTGTAGGAAGTTAGATGACAAAATTAGAAGTACGGAAAGTGCTTATTGGCCAAGGCCATATCTGTATAGGTGCCAAGGCACATTTCAGATGTATCTGTAGAAAGATATTTCACTTTAAAAATAACAGCATGGTGTCAGAATGATTAGCATATCTAATTTAGTTCAAGAAGACCCACATTCATATCTTCCTGTATCTAGAAAACCTTGCCTGGATGTTCCTGAGAAAGTTTACTAAGCCTAACCCTCTAATGGTGGCTACAATTGTCTCCTTGCTTTAAAAAAAATACAAGAAATAAATATAGTTGAAGAAATTCAAACTATGTCAAAGGCAGAAAATAGTTGGGAAAGTTCTTAGAATCTTTTACTCTACAACAATTCCATTTTATGAGCATGTACCCAACAGGAACAGGATGTTTGGCCAGGCATTGTTGATGCTCAGAATAAACAGAGATTGCTTTTGATCTTGTGAATATTTCTCAACACTGAAATTGAGATCAGTAGGAATTCTGCCAAGGGGTAACAAGGATGTAGGCTTCTTTCCTTTTCAGTATCAGCTTTGGTGGTGTTTCTGCATTTTTGTTGTTTTTATGCCAATGGAATGGCTTTTGGACTATGATAAAATTACTGTATACATGCCCTTTCTACCTAAACCCTTCCTGGCTTTCATAAAGTGGACACAAATTGTAGCTGCGCTCAGAGCAAATGTAATGGCTGATCGAACAGTGGGCTTAAAGAAACATTTCAGCCACCATGGGAATGTTAGATTAGCTGTGCTTGGCTGAAATAAGTCAGATGTGAGATAATCAGCTTGATGATTGTGTTGCTTAAAGTTGGATTCCATAGCCATATAAACAAAACTGTGGTTTAGCCATTTTTTGACCAAGAGACCTGTTCATGCCTTTTCCAAAGATACACATTGTGTTTGGAAGCAGGGGCCAGATGTAATTCCAAATTACAGGTCAGACCCAGGAGGTGCTGAGGGAATTAATGTTACAATCTTCTCATCTTTTGGGGGAGACCGACTTGAAAGAAACAACTGTAAGATAAGCCATGACCTGGGAATTCATTTCAGTTTCTTTGACTTTCCTACATAAAAATGGATCCAGAAAGGGAGGATTTGGTTGCATGCGGCTGAATGAAGAGGTGAACATAAGATCAAGCAACACTTTATTCCAGGGAAAAGCTAACATCCTGTGTCAGCTTGACTAGGGCTTGAAGTATGGTAAACAGAGCATCTGTCATAACCGCATCCTGACATTGCTGTCCAGCAACCTCCGTCATCAGGAACAAGCACTTCACAACAACTTGACAAGAAGCAGATGGCAGCTTCAGGGGCTGCAGCTCCAATCCGGCTGTTTGGCAGCCTCTCCTTTCTCTCTGTTCTAGGTTTGGTCCTTGGAAGCTCTTGGATTGCAGCATTCTCACCAGCTTCCTCCCATCAACACAGCGAGGGGTGAGCATTGTGCCATGAAGATGGAGGGAGAGCTAGAAGCTAACTATAGCACAGGTAAAAGCAGAGATGCAGCAACCCTCCAAAAAGAACAAGAAACATGTTTCTTCTTCTTCTCTCCCTGCCCCTAGCTATCACATTTGTTAAGGAAAAAAATGGCAGACATTTTTGAAGTATTTTTCAGACCCTGAACGATAGTGCTGGTTAAGATATCAGCAGGAATATGCTTTGCACTTAAATCCCTGCTGCGATAAGAAACTTTCCAATTACCCAAATTTCACAGGGAAATATGCCCTCCTGTATATGCTGATGCACTTTTCTCAAATCCTCAAGAGCTCTGCATTCACAAGCCTGTACTTTTGCTATAGCGGAGCCTTTACCTGAGTTCTGAATCCATAGTTAGATTGGACAGATTGACAGATTCAAGACTGGTAATCATTTGAAAATTATATACATCTGAAAACCTCAAATGGGTAAACGGTCTTTGTTTCAGGACTCTTGCCAAAATGCATCATATTCAGCCCAAGAATAAATTTGGATTGATGAATGAAAAATAATAGCTAAATTTGGGAATGAGCTGCAATGAGTCAAAGGGAAACCAAAGGGCATTATACCATTGTTCAAATAGTTTCCAAAAGAGAGGAATCTGTAAATGCAGGGGGAAAAATGAAGAGCAGGGTTCAGGAATTGTTTGTTATTGATGGTGGCATCTGCAGCTGTTTTCCTCACTGCAACTTCTTTTTAAAAAACGTCTCCTGAATCACAATATTGATAAATTGGTATTCAGCTAAGGAATCATGATCGTTTAACCGGCCAAGCTTGTGTACATTGACCTGTGTTTTGGATTATGGCTATGATGTTACTTACACTGCACATCTGAATTGATGCAGTATCACTTCCTATCCTCTTGGAGCTTTAGTAACTTTCATTTCTATAAGAGAAAAGGGGATGGGCTACATCCCTATATGAAACATTAAGCCTGGATTTCAGTATCATTGAACAAGTCAGACTCTGCATGCTAAGACATAAGGCTCATATGTCATGCTGTGTCAAAAACCAACCAAGGAAGTATATTATGTCTTAGTTCTCTGTGTAAATCAGGTCATTGACAGGTGATAGAGAAACATTGTATGGGATGTGGCAGGGATCTTGGAAAGGTTCAGGTTATCCCAAATTTAATTCCCAGACTTGGTTTTGGCAGCCTTCCTTAATCAGAGATCTTTTGGATGTATCAGGACTTCAAATGCCTATGCAGCTTGGTTGTAAGCTTGGGAGTTATGGCAATTGTACCACAGGAAACTTGGAAACTGCCAGCTGGGAAAGGTTGTTTTAGAACAGGCTGAGGAATTCTGGGAGTTGAAGTCCTCACTTTAAGGTTGTTGAAGTTGAGAAAAACATTGCTTTAGACAAAAGTATTACAATGAAATGGTTTGTTCTGATACTAATTCAGTGCAATTATGTGGATGGTGATTTTTAGGAGCATCATCTGCCACAGCCAGGTGGCTGACCTAAAAAAAGCCTTAGATTGTTCAGTTGGCTGATTCATATAAATATCATATGAGATGGATCTGGATATTGATGGGACTCAATGACGTATGAGAGAGAAAGCCCTGTGTGAAAATCACTGTGGATCAGAGAAAAGTTTCTGTTTGGCTAAAGGCTTAAGCCATCTTCTGAACTGGGATCCTTCAGTTGATTTGGGCCAAAGTGTCTGGATATTCCTAGACATTCTGGAAGTTACAGTCTTATTACACCTGGATGGAACCAGGCAGAAGAAAGATCACCTCAGACTACAGTCAGATGATCCTACTTAGAAGTCTTCTGTTAGGAAGGTATGCCTAGGAAAGAAGGAAGCTTATAAACTAAGAAATAACTGCAGCACTTCCCTCACCTCTGACATCTGGTTCACTTTTCTAGTTTGATCAGAACAGGATATTTATTATACCCAGTCCACGCTCAAACAATGATTATACTACGAAGCTGCTCATATAAGATGAATAGACTGTGCTGAATATGTATATATATTAAAATATGAGTTCAGCATGAGTGTATGGAGGGATTTGTTTGTGTTCATATGAGCAGCATACAAAAAGACCCGAGCAAAAACAAAAGTAATATCCGGGAACAAGATCCGCATTACCTATTGCATCTCAACAATTAGCCTATGAACAATGATACCCTGGCTTCATGCTCTATTAAAATATATGAAGTAAAAATAACTGAATGAAAGTAATGTTCTGAGCAAACACCCTCCTCTTCCTGTGACCAGGTAAACTGAGCTTGTTTTCTGCTCCGCTGTTTCTGTTCCTTTGAAGGCTGATTCTCCACTCTTCTCCACAAAGCTGCTGCCTCTCATCCGCATGTCAGAGCCCTTCCTGTAAGAAACAGAGAAGAGAACTGTCAATCACCAAGAATCAGAAAAAAACTACCTTCTCTTATATCACTCACCATTTCTTTACTTGTTCTGAATATTGCCAACTAGACAGTCTTGATATTAATACAGCCAACCTGGGAATTCTAGGACTATTGACAACATTGCATATTTTTTGTAAAAAAAAGCAACATGACATTAAAGGGCAATTCAAGACTGCATGATGAAGTCAGCAGGAGTTGAGCTTGACAATAGATTGTCTATCTTTGGAAAGTTATGGGAGAAAATGTTGTTTCCATAGATGTGAGGTAATTGGTCACCCTCATCAGTTTCACATAAGAAATGCCTGGATTGTGGTCAGAACTAGACATACATCTACTTATTTCAAGTACTTTTGAGGGCCAGAAGGTTGGACCAGCTCTATTCCCAATTTTTAGCCCTTTAAAAAAAATCAATCACTATTTGTATTGGATCAGGACAGAAACCCATCAACTCTACATGAATGAAGCATATGCCCCATCACCACCAGAAATGTACTCAGCAAGCAAAGAAGAAATATCTCCCTATTGCTTTCTCTAGTACTTACCGCTGCGACACATTTGCTTCTCAGTGTAAAACCTTTATTTATTTGTAACATGATAGTAACTGATAGACATAAATATTTCAAAATGCAAACTATAGATAAAACCCCAATATTTTTCCACAGTAATATGAAGTGAAGTCTATAAACAGGTTGATTAGCTGGTTGGTCCATGTATGAAAAGCTTCAATTTATATGAATTTGCAGACTATATTCATGTATTTGGAAATAAGCCTCCTCAAACTTAATACTTGTAAATGTACGATTATGCTGTGAAACACAAGATTGGATGAGCTATTAGACTTGCTCCCGTTCTCCTTCTCTCCCCTCCAGTAATTGGTGTTTTTGGATCCATACAAAGTATTACCAACAGAATCTGTACTAAAGAGTTGCTGATAAAATGAATCCAGGGATAATGTGAGTCACAGTTTTATTTTCTGGACAATTGGTTTCTCCCCTCCCCCCTAAGAATGGCTTTTTAATGCATAATTCTCACCCCCTCCCTCAAGAAAGAACTGCTTTTCAAAGAAAAAGTGTTTTTGGCAAGAAGAAATTGATCTGTTCCTTTGATGCTCTGACAGCTAAATGGTGTTACTGCCCCAATATACAATCTCCAGCAGACATAACTATATGAAGCCAATTGGATAAAGTCATCAAAAACTTTGGGGTGTGGCATCATCAAAATGCTGATGACGCCCAAGTTTATCTCATCATCCCATACCATAAGGCAGTTGCTGTCCCTGTGCTTGGAGGATGGAAAGATCTGGATGGAAGAGAACAGATGAGCATGGAACCCTAATAAGGTAGAAGCATTGTTTATATAATGGGGTTCTCTGCTGACACTAGAATTATCTTTGGAGGGGCAGGCACTGCCCTTGAAAGATCATGCTCCTTGAACAGCAGGTGAAGGACGTGACTAGGAGGGCAATTGCCCAACTTTAGCTAGTACACTTTTTCAACTCTACCTGGTGCAAGAAGACCTATCTAAATAATTCATTCAAGTGTTATCACCTATTGACTGAATTATTACTTTACATGGGACTACACTTGAAGAATGCTTGGAAACCACAGCTGATCCAGATTGTATCAGGATCAGGTAGCTACTGGCTCCCAACATTTGGAATATGTAAAGCCCCTGTCCCACTGTACTAACGGATGCAAAGAGGATGTAAAACGTTAAAAAAAGCTTGCCATCCGTTGGAAAACACTATGCATCCGTTGTGTACTCACTGCATACGTGTTTCATACGCTCTATCCGTTAAGCATACGTCCACTGAGATTTCATCCGCTCAAGAAGTTTTGAGCTGCACAAAACTTTGTGAACGGATGAACTTTCCGCTGTGTACGATGTAAATCCGCGACATACGAGCAACAAGCGTTCTATGTCCATTTATCATCCGTTAAACGTCCGCTGTATCCTCTCTGCATTCTCTGGGCATCCTCACAACTCACATCCGCTGCATCTGAAAACGGAAAGAGGGAGGAAACAAAAGGTACACGGAATGTCTACACAGTGTTAGTAGCACGGAAATAGAAAGGATGAGCAGTGAACGGTTTGCATCCGATATACATCCGCTAGGCTTCCTATGAACATCCGTTTAACATCCCCTCTACGTACTACCCACGTCCGTTCTTTTCTGTTCTGTTTATGCAAATTTTCACCACTTTTTGGAGCGGATGACAACGGATGGAGCCACCCCCGAAATTTTGCTCATCCGCTGTGTCCTTTTTGCATACGTTTTGCGTCCGTCAGCCAGTGGGACTTAGCCTTAAGGCTCTGCACTGATTATTGATCAATTTCCAAGAGTGATTTAAAATGCTGATATTGAACCATAATCCTCTTCAAGTCATGGCTTCTCCCAAATATATTGGCTCAATTTATCAGATTTTATAGGAAAACATCCAAGAATGATTCTATACGTTGGGAGACAGGGAATGCTCTACTTTTTAGCAGCTCCATTGCTTTGGAATAGATCCCATTGAAAAATGGGACCCCTTCTCTCCCTCCTTCCTGACCTTTAGGAAACTATTAAAAATGACTAATTCAGAAAGCATTTTCACAATCATACTAACTAAAATTAATTCATCTGAAAGGCGATCCAGTGAAATTTCTTGCACCACTTTTATTATTTCACTGTCTCTTATTTAGTTATTGCACTTAACACTGCTGCTCTAAATGTTTAAATGGTTATTTCATTCTCTTCATTGTAAGTTGCTGAGGATCTATTGACTATGGCAGAGTATAAATCCAATAAGAAAACCAACCAACAAAGGCTTGGAAAATCTGGGTGAACATTAAATAGCACCAAAGATTTAGAATTCTCTGTATTATTTTGGAGCCATCCAGTAGTCCTTTTATTTATTAATGTATTTATCTGTTTATTAAATTTATATATTTCTGCTTTTGTTTTTATTATTTGTATCCCACCTTTATTAAATATATAAAATAACTCGATGCTGAAGCTACATCATGCTCCATCCTCCTCCTATTTTCCCTACAACAACAACACTGTGAGGTGATTTTGGGCTGAGAAACAAGGTGACTGGCCCAAAGTCATCCTGCTGGCTTTCAGGCCTAAGGTAGGATCAGAATTCATACCTTCCAGGTTTCTAGCCTGGCTCCTTAACTGGTATACCAAACTGTGCTGTCTATCTCATACTGCAAAGCAACTCTTGTTGCTTTATAATGGACACAAGGGATTGAACATAGAACTAGCGTGTTTCCCTTGTTCTTGCCCCTTATGCAGATTCCATACCCATTAAATCACCTGAGGTGGAAATTTTGTCAATTTTTTTTGAAAAGTTCCATTAAATAGAAATGTGTAATATAAACCATGACACCAAAAATAAGGTCTTGCTGAACCAGGTCACCAATGGAAAAATAAAAAGAAAGAGACCATATTTATCTACATTCAGGATAGCCAAGAGCATAAGTAGCAGTGAGACCTATGAAATTTAAAAGACCCCCAATTGATTCTCTTTTTTTCCCCTTTCAAAACTCTCTGAACAGAATGCAGCTAATATTATAAGCCTGTTCTAGGTTCAGCAGAATTTGGCTCAGATACTGCTCCTGTTTGATTCCGTCCTATCCCTCCCTCAAAACTAGCCATGAATGCAACCCACAAGGTTCTATGGAAAAACAAACACTCCCTTGATCCCGGGCCAAATCCAGTTCTCAGCTGCCTGCCCTTGGGAAGTTGAAGTCATGGATGGATTGTCCCCGCGTTCCCTTAGAATGGAGTGCGGCTGGGCATCCGACAGTACTTGGATCAGAAGCATCCCTCGGGAAGTCATTCCAGTTCTGATGCTGGGTGGGAAAATGATTGAGGACATTTGAGATAGTTTGTAAATAGTCCTACAGTTATCTCTGCATTCTGTGGGAAAGATGGGCGCTCATTTTTCTGCTCAAGATGGTGACTATAAATGGAGCCTTTGTTCTGAGTAGAACATTGTGTCTGCCTTGTGAAATTCATGAATTGCTGCAGTAAGTCGCCATGGGAAGAGAGAACATAGTGCTGGCTGGCCTGTCTCAGCTTCTCCCAAACTTAAACCATCTGCTTAAGCTGTATTCCTAACCTAAAAGTTGTACAAGATGTAGCCCCAACGCTTTCATCAGCACAACTTTAGAGAAGATCAATGCATTTCAGTCCTCTTCTTGCACAAATGAAGACAGCTTTCTAAATACACTCACTGAAACACCTCAGAGGCAAGTGGGGAGCTGATGTGTGTCATATCTCTCTGTTCATTTATATTATAATATGCAAAGTGCCTTTTTTTTTTGGTAGCAAATAAGTCAGCTGATCTGTTTGTCCAAAAGATGACAAAGATAGGGAGAAGCAGCACTGGAATATTAGGAATACTGGTGCTCAAATAAATCTGCATATTGCTTGCCTTTACAGCAAGGGTCTTCAAACTTAGTAAGTTTAAGACTTGTGGACTTCAACTCCCAGAATTCCTGAGGTAACATGACTGGAGGAGGAATTCTGGGAGTTGAAGCCCACAAGTCTTAAAGCTATTAAGTTTGAAGATCCCTGCTTTAGAGAGTGGATAGAGGAATAGACTAATTGTTCATAAATAGGTATTGGCATAGGTTAAGGATATATAAAAAATATGAGTTATCCTCTACTGAAAGGCACATTCTGTTTTTCAATGGTATATCATAGGTCCTAAATACCAGGCAAGGTCAGGAAAATGAACTAGTTAAGACAAAGTAAAATTTAATATAACAATTTACATTTAATTTGCCTTAAACTAATGAAATACTATTAACGTGACTATTCTGCATGAACAACTGCATATTGTTTGATTTTTCTCCCTGTTTAATACTCTTCTTCCCCAAAATCAGAGATCCAGGAGAAGGAAGTGGCTGACATTTGCCATTCCCTCCTTCATTTACCTAGTCTTCCACAAGTTCAGCTTCTACAAGAATTGCAAACGTTAATCCCGAAGATTAGTGCAAAGGAGGTTTAGCCCAGTTCCATGGAAACAGTGGTTAAATTCTATTTCTTCCAAGAAAGTGACAAAAACCTAGAAAGCTAAGGTTAGATAGGGGCATACTCACAATATCCAACAAGAACAATCTATTTGTCTCATGGTGTCATAGCCTCCCCCATTTATCTCCTGAATAAATCTTCAGGTTTGACATGTTGCTATGACTGAAGAATGAGACTAGTTTATCAAGATCCAAGATTGGCAGTCCAACTAAGGTATAGAAGGAAGAGTACGGTAGGCCCTGACAACTGTCTAAAGCCAAATGAGGTGCAAATAAAAACAACAACAACCACGGATAGGGTGGAAAATCCAGCATGAGCACAACATGGTTGGCTAGGAAAATCAGAAGGGGCATAAGGAGGCACACTCCTGAGCTGTTGGCCCTTGCTAAAAGAAAAGTTAGGATTTAAGGTTTGCAAAAAAGGCCTATGCTACAATTGGCTTGCTATATCTGTAAGCCTACTTAAGTAAGTGAGCCTTGGTTAAGCACGCTAACATTGTTTGTCACTTCAAAGGACTAATAGGGCCAATTATTGGGATTGGTTGCTTATCAATTTAGATAGCAGCCCTAGGTTAGGATTGCTGGTGCTCACATTTTCTCGTCCTGAGCCTGAAGGCAAGGAATAAATTTTTATTCTAAATTACAGAGTAATTTTATAGCATTTCAACTGAAAACAGAATTCTGTCTTATTCTGATTGGAGGAACTATACAAGCTCATATTTAGCAATTTGTCACAACAATCAGAGGTTGCTTCAGATATTTTTGTACATGGGCAAAGATACACGAGCAACAAAACACAAAACTCCCCAAGAGCAACTATGATATGCAAGCTTATGCACTCAAAACTAATAATCAGGAAAGAATTGGATGCATAATTTGAAATGTTGCATGGGATCTCACACATGCTAAGTTTTACATGCATATGCCTTTTAGGCATGTAATCTGCATCTGAACAACAAACTTGTCTTGTCCTGAATTGCCCCCAGTTTGAATCCTACTTCAGTCTAGCCATTCTATGCATCTGATAAATTTTGCTATAGCTCGCAAAAGCTTATGTCTTCCAATTTGTTCTTTGGAAGAGGTGCTTCTGCGTCTACATACAGGGTGTACCAAAAGTTAGGCCCCATAGGCCAATCGCAACATGTTTTATTAATTAATATTTTTTTCCAGAGAAAATCTGTATTGTTTATGAATGTTCAAAAGTCATGGATCAAACGAGTAAAGAAGCATTTAGAAGAAAATAGCAACCCATTTTTGAACACTAAATGTCAGGTATGAGTAACTTGCCTGTGGGGCCTAAGTTTTAGTATACACCCACTGTATTCTACATTGGTGTGTTAACATAAAAATGTTAAGGATAAAAATGCCGTGCAAAGCTATCCTAGAAACTCAGGAGTTCAGCAGTCAAAGGAAACAGGGTTAGAGAGCACTATTTATCAGCCTCCTGCTCTACTCCACAGTTTCTGGTTTCAGATCAAATGCTTATGAGAAAACAAAGCAAGATCCCAATCAAGTCCCACAGTCGCAGGCTGATTAACCCTGAGTTCAAGCCCAGACCCTTAGAAGGACTATAAATAGCTCTGCCTTTTCCTTTCCCATCTTCCCTGCAGGAGCTGAGAAATGCCTGCCCTTTTATGGTCAAAATGGCAGATTCCTGGAGCTGCACAGTCCAGATCTCCCATCCTGGGGCTTAGCCAAGGGGCCCAGAGGGACGTAGCTGCTGCTGCTCCTCCTCCTCCTCCTCCTTGAGTTTTTTGGGATCAACTGTAATGCCAAAAACAAAGAGCAGGTTTTCACAGCATTGATGGAAAGACAATGCAATTTGGAACTAGTGCTTAGGAAACAATGAATGCTATACTGGCTCCCCTTTTTCTTTTCATTTTTCCCTTGCCGTCATCAGGATTTGCACACAGTTTCTGGGACCAGACACTCTGTTTTAGCATTGTGATCAAAAACTGTATTCTCTGCTGAACATCAAAGGCAGCTTCCCTCTCTGATTTTCTTTTAAATACAGGACTAAATTAATGTCAAACAATGTGCAGTGAACTTGAGGTTGAGGAGACACCTAGTGCTGTGTAAATAAACAAGGGATGTGATGTGAACTTGATGAGTTATTTATTTATTTAATACGAGGGTCAGTGCTATGCAGATAGATTCATAAATATTTTATGTAGTTGTTTTCTGTAATTATTCCTCCAAAAACAGGCAGTTGGCATTATATAGAATTTTCATTGTTTCGATTAAAAAACATTTTTACTTTTGTAAAGAAACTGAATGCATTGCATGCAGTGTGATAGATCATATGTAGTTTCATCTAAACAGGAGAAATACACACACACACACACACACACAACTGAATAGTCAGGTTAAAATACATATGGTTAAATGTAAATGGCAAAATGCACATTTTATCCAAATCCCACTTCAGAACTGATAGAAAGAAAACGGTTCTTTTTCAGTTTGGAGAAAGAAGTTCATGGATTTAGGGTGTGAAAATATAGCAGGGATGGATAACCAGAAATGGCAGTCGTAACAACAGCTGGAAGACTGCAGGATGCCCATCCCTTATTAATTGTGGATTATATAAAAAGCAAGGAGTGGAGAATGAGAAAACATTGGAGTGAAGAACAAAGATGCTCCTCATTCTTTTGTTTTCTGAGGTCTCATGTGGATAGCAAACCCATGGAAAATCACTGATGGAGAACTACGAGGAACAATGAGGTGGAGAGAACGATTGGGAAGCCTAACCCCTAACCCAATATGTTAATCTGACACTTCACATATCTCAAATTTGGACAATAGTTTATGAAACAAGTTCTAATAAAACTGGAAACAGGAAGTCTGAGAGAAACTAAGATGGAAAGATTCAGCCTAGTATATATCATATTTTGATAGCATATGTTATATGCGGATAAAATGTTAGCTTTGCCTCCTGGAGTAAAAGTGTTAACATTGATAGATCCTCCAGTTAAAAATGAAAGTTTAATCAAATGTCTATGGAGATACTCAGTCATCCAGGTCATGGTTGTCCCAAAAGTGCGTTTTTCAAAAGACAACTGGACGACTTTGTTTTTCCTTGAAGATGTTTCGCTTCTCATCCAAGAAGCTTCTTCAGAGAAGAAGAATGGATGATAAGCTGAACATCTTCAAGGAAAAGCAAAGTCCAGTTGCCTTTTGAATAAGCACTGCTGAGATAAGTTTAGTCATTTCCGAAAGCAGAAAAGGGTTTAACATTCACTCTAGCTACTTTGATGGTATAACCCCAGATAAATAAATAAATAAATAACCCCAGAAAGAAACTACTTAGCAGCACATAGATAACTATATGCTGGCTTATGACAGTAAAACTACATCTTAAAACCATAGTAGGGTATAGGGGTGTGTATGAAATTGAGGAGGGAAGGAATGCTCCAGCAGGAAAAAAAATACTTGTCAGAGAAAAAAATGAAGCTTTTCTGTCCTGCTGCTTTTGGACTGACCTTGTATTTAACCCAGGACTAAATGTCATACTCCATAGCCAGCATTTTGTAACATAAATGGGGCAGCAGGACAAGAAAGAAAGAACTGCTGATCTTAGAACAAGAAAAAGGGTGAGAGCAATTCCCAACTATCCAGGACAGGATGGGATGTGCTTTCAGTGACTGACAGCTCCTTCCTGTGTAATTTTTTTTTCTCATCACTTTTCTATTTGCCTGATTCTCTTCATTCCAAAAAAAGTCTTATTTTTGTTGCTCTTTCAATATTCCCACAGTTATCTACCTGAGTGGATTGTCATTTAAAATCTCCTGAATCCTGGAGAATTTTAAAATCCTGGACAATTTAAAATTTCCATTGTACCTCATTTACTTGGATTATATAAAATCTCTTAGCTAAAGGTTTTGACAAAGACATGATTTTATAGATGTTAGTGTTTTAATACAAAGAAACCAAACAATAATTTTGTCTGCAGTTATTTGAGATCCACTAGTGTGTGTTTGTATGTGTGGTGTATGTATGCGATTTGGGCATCTTTGAACCACAATAAGGATGTACAATGTTTTTAATCAAAGCAGGAATATTTCCAAGAAAGTACTTAAAAGATTTCATGTGCCCATTTTATATTTGAGGACAATGGCATTTTAGAGATATTATTGTTTCATTACATGCATTTCATGTGGAAAAGAGAGTAAGTGGGTTGATATGTACATCTTAGAGATTCACACTTTAAAATGTGACATATTATGGGGGAACTATGGATGAAAATGGGGACAATTTGCTTATCAGAGTTCTGCTTTTGTAACAATTCTTTATTTTAGAAACAGAAAAAACCCTATCTAAACCACTAGAAACCAACTACTAGAAACCAAGAAGGCTTCTAGTTTTGAAGCATGTGAACTGGGATGTCTATAAATGACATTTCTTGCTTGTTTACATATTGCATTCCTAAAATAAAGGAAATGGTTAGCAAGATTTGTTTCCCAGTAAGGCTCAGTTTACATCAGGAGGTCCACTGGGGAAGACTGTTCTCTTTTTGATTGGTGACCTCCATCTGTTCCCAAAGACTGAGCAAAAGAACAAGGGGAGTGTGAAAGGAAGTCCCTGGAGAAGGTCAGAGCGATCCTGATAAAATCCATGTGACTCCCAGTTTCCTGCACTTGGAAAGACTGTGGCTGCCAAGACTGGACATAAGATGAGTCCTTGGTGATCTCTGAGTTTGGTTGTTTGCTTGAAGATGACATCTCCAATGGACAACCCAGTGCTAGAAGGGGGTGGGATTTGCTCTCTGTTAAATGAACCCTCAGTGTTTTTCCCTAGGTGAATACGTTGCCTGCGTTCTATTGCAGCAAGCACATAGCGCAAAGTTACAGAACAAGGAGAAGAAATGGTTTTGATTTAAGTTTCCAACTTTTAGGAGTCTTGATATATAGAGACAAGATGCATATAGTTTACTCATGTGAAAGTTAATAACATTTTGCTATTCTGGCAAGAACAAAGAAGAACACGTAAATACTGAACTGAGAAAGATTGTGAAGCTATATTTCAACCTTAGAGATTCCATAATTCAACAAATGACACTGATATTATATATTTCATTCTGTCTCTCTCTCCCTCCCCCCCTCAATATTTTTTTCAATATTTTACACTGACAAACACATAGAAACAGGTTCCCGTTTTCCATGCTTTAGAAATGATATTGGGCAAGTACACACCATAAGTAAGTAATAAGTAAGCAATGACTTAATGCAAGGCATTAATTCACCTTTCTCCCTTGAGAATTTAAAGTAGTATTAACAGTGAAGGAGTTGTAATTGGCAGGGATGCATAGTAATAGCAATAAACAGGCAAATATACAATATACAAAAGTAGAAAAAACAATTTCACCAGGGGGACTGGGTCATAAATAATGTCCTTTATACATAAAGACAAGTAGAGGATATAACAGATCTTTTTAGTTCAGGTTTATAGATCCCAGTTTGTTAATAAGGCCACAGCAGGACAAACAGAACAATATTCTGTTCAAACAAGCATGGTGGTCTTGGATTTGAGATCAGTAAATATTCTAGATGCAAATTCTGATTTGATTTGATTTGAATGGTTGAATCTGATCCCTCTCCTCCACCCCTTTGAGTGTTGCTTCTTTTCATCATCCCAGTTTCTGCTTGAAAGAACAGGGGAGAGAAGGGCAAGCGGGAGGATGGTTACAGTTCTTATTTGTAAAACACTTCCTTTAATGGGCAATAGGTAAACTAAGACTAAACTTTGCTGGCTTTCCTGTAACTGTTTCTTGGCTCAAATGGCAGCATTATATATGGGAAGAGACTGAAAAGCCCTCCCCAAATGACCATAAATAGATGATGGAATAGAAATAAACACTTCTGAGTAATGATAGAATATGGTCCGATATGATGCCAGTTCTGTGTTTTTCAAGGAGGTTGGGAGAGCTCTCCATAAATGGCACAATTTTCTTTTGGGAAGAGAAGACAGCAATAAATAGGGATGTACTTCCCCTTGTACTGGAATCCCAAAGTCTACTAATCACAGCCCTAGTTCAAATTAGTTCAGTTAAGGCACATTATGAATTCAGAACTTGTAATTGACACCAAAATCAAGCTCACAATTGTTTTTACACAAGTCCATTTTTGGGTGCGACTGCATGCATGTGTGTCCAGAACAGGAATGAGCTGCTAGGGTGGAACACAACTTTCCAGAAAAGCCCTAAGAGTTTACCTGCCTGAGACAACTTGACAGAAATATAAAGTCACAAAGTATATGTTTTGGGCAGAGATGTAGGGAATGCCTCCATGTAGTTTAAGAAAGTATCAGAGAATTTTGGACTTGACATGCAGAATGAAGTAGTCAAGGCTACAACCATAGAAAAGTTACCCAGTGATAATTAGAACAGTTCTACAAGTTGTGCCAGGAACTTTACAGTTTTGAGTCGGACAGCCCTATGCAGAGATATGCAATCATGGATGAAGATTATTTAGGCACCTACAGGATGAAAGACGCAAGGAAAACCTGATCTGCTATTGGAAGAGGACTAGTAAGGACTGAGAGAAAAAGAAGAAAGGTACAACAAAGAATGAGGTGGCTGGATAGAGTCACTGAAGCAGTAGGCATGAGCTTAAATGGACTCTGGAGGATGGTAGAGGACAGGAAGGCCTGGAGGAAGGTTGTCCATGGGGTCGCGGTGGGTCAGACACGCCTTTGCAATTAACAACAAAAGTAAATAGAGAAATTCCTAAGAAAGAGAAAAGTGAGTGATCCATAGAGAAGACCGTGTTAAAAGAAACACAGTAGTTTAATAAAAGGAGCAAAGAACTAAGATGGGGATCTGAGAAGGAGAAAAAAATAATGTGGCAAGGTTGGCCATAAAGCGCAAACCTGAACTAAACAGACCTAGAAAGGGTCCCAGATCCAGATTTTCTGTTAATCTCCAAAATGCAGTCATAGTAGAAATACCAGCCACAGTAAACGGAAGGAATACCTTTGATCTGACAAAGACAGATACTGTAGCACTCTAGCATACCTTTATCTTGTGAGAGGTTCTCCAGGGAAGCAGGTTCTCACATACATTTTGTGGAAGACACACATTTTAGTTTCGGTGAATGCCCAGATGGCAATGAAAGGAATCACAAAAGGTATTACTGAAGGGGTGCTTATCTATTTTGTTATGTGCCGGCACAAATTTCCCCATATTTTGACAGCTAATTAGCCAATAAAAAGGGGACTGGGAGGGAAGCAAACAGAGAGGTGCTTAACAAAAATAAAGAAAGGAAAAGACTGAGCAAAGAAGGGAAAAGTTTCTCAAGCGTAAAGAGAAAACTGAGGTTAAGGCACAACAAAAGTAGAGCTAGTGTAACATCAGAGAACTCTGATGTTTTACCAGTGGACAAAGAATAGTTGGAGCTGATCAAAGTATGTTTTCAAATTCTTCTACATTTGTCCAATGGAAGAAGTCCACAGAAAGCAGTGTGAAGAATCAGCCTTAAACTTAAGTAGGAAGAATCCAGAACCAAAGGAAACAATGAGGACCATTCAAATGTAAGTATTGAACCTACACCCCCCCTTATCATAAATAAGGCTGTGTGTGGCAATGCTGATCACTTTGATTTTAAGACCTGCCCTCAGTTGCTTCTATGGGGTTGATCCTAAGATGAGGGGGCAGGTTGTGAGTCAAATCCATGTTTAGTGGCTCAGAAACACTGAGAGTTTTGTACTCAATTTGAACGTTATGGATGCACATACACCTGTCTTATAGCTTAAACAGCAGAAATGTTAAGCAAATGGAGGAGAAGATTGTTGGGCCTTCCTGGAGTTGTTTTTGGTGGACTTGCAATACTGTGCGGGTCCAGGAGAAGGGATTTTCAGGTGGAGATCTGGGAGGAGCAACGGGACTCCAGAGTGTGATCTCTAAAGTGAAGTGGCTGGTGAGAAGGATTGCAGTTTGCAGAAAACAGAGCAAAGTCAGGGAAGGCAGCTTGACAAAAGCGTTGGAAGCCAAAAGTGATTTTTCTCCCCTCTTCCCATCCTCCTCCCTGGGAAAGAAATGAGCCCCAAAGTGAAAGCACATGAAGAAGCTGAGAGAGGGAGGGAGGGAGGAAGTGCAACAGATAAGACACTGTAAAAAACTCATTTGAAGTTTGTACAGAACTGTATATGCAGAGTTTGTTAAGGGTGGTGTCATGTCTACATAGCAGAGTAAATAGAGAACAATGGTGTATGCCAATCTGGAAAGTTCCTGGCCCTTTTATCCATCTACCAACTGTTTCTCCAAAGCACTTTTTAAATAGCCAGAATCTCAGTCCACAACCTCTGCTGAAGTCCTTTAGTAATTTGGTTGGGAGCATTGGAACTGCGCAGAATCATGCCTCCAGATTGCTGAGTAAAGAAAGTAGGATATTCTCTTGTGTTTTAGGCAAACAAAGAAATAAACCAAGTGTCTTTAGACTCTGGTAGGCTTTATGAGCTTTTCAATAACTTATTTTAATGTCAACCCCCCCCCATTAAAAGAATAATTAAAAGGTGAAAAAAAATTAGCCTCAGGCTCTTGAAGTTTTCCCCATGTCACTACAGCTCCTTTTGTGGCTGTTATCTACCTCAAAATAGTTTCATTTAAAGAAAGGCAGCTCTGCTTTGCTGTTTAACAGCAATGCACTTTGGAGAACTTCATCTGCTGTATTTGGCAGACAACGAAGAGCTTCACATCCTTGCTAACCAACTGCGGATCACCCAGAGATCTGAAAGAAAATCCTGACCTTTATTTTATGAGACATAAGTAGGTGAATTACATATAATATTTTCCCCTGACAGGAATTCTTGAGTCAGCATGGCCGTTTTTAAGAACTCTGAAAAAAATTCATCTAATGGTAAGTTATTTGCTCACTTCAGTGACAAATCTTTAGGTAACCTGCTGATCCCTCTGGACAGAAGAAAGAATAAAAAATTCTATCCAAATATTCAATGTGACCCTCTCTTCCAACACAATAGTGTTGTCAGAATCAATTTGTTCTTAAATCTACGTAAGTATCCAGACTCCAAGTTGCTTGAAATAGCACCCATGACCAAATTTGATGTGAGTTAGGGGGAAGACAAAGGAAATGGATCATTTCTTCTGCCAGTTCTGTTTCTTGAATCTCAGTTTAAAGCAATCCATTTATTTTAATTTCATTAATTCAAATCTTTACAAATTTGGAACAAATTTACCATAGCGGTATTGAGAAAATACAGGAACAGAAGCAAAAACATGGCAATATATTGTCATAAAATTTGAAATTGATAAATAAATGGCAAGAATGAAATATATTTTAAAAATAATTCGGCTGAACCTTGCCTTTCCCAAGCCACAGCATTGCAGCACAGGTAGAAAACTTCTAGCTCTTTTAATTTGATTAAAGTTTCCTCCAGGAGCTTTGGCAGCCTGGCCAATGAGAAGATATATAACCAGCTGTGAGGAATTCTCATACCCTGTCTATGGGGCCTTGCACCCAGAACTCCCTTTCTTCTCCTCACCAGTCTCACACTTAAGCAAATTTCATCTAAGACAGACTTAATGCATCTAAGGAATCCCTCAAGCCTTTTTGTCTCGGAGCCACTGCTTTCTCCAGCCTTACTTTATCCTAGTTCAGAAAATCCAGCCTGCCAACAACGTGACAATATGTCTCTCAGAACCCCTCCTCCTCCTGTGCTGCTCAAATGTTCCATTCTTCTTTTTGGCTGACATTTTATTCTTATCTATTTATAAGATGAATTGGCTGTGTTTTGCTGTCCAATAGTCCCAAGCTAGCCATTTCCTAGGTTAAGCATCTAACTTACAGAACTTTCAGTTACGAAAGGCCTGCTATAAAGCTATCATATTGAACATTTTAGTTACATACAACCATTCGTAATAACAAACGCACGCATTACTTTGTGATGCTTTGCTGTGTATAAGGTTTGGTTCAATCATTTCAAAATGAAGGCAAATTTCCATAATATTGAACTGCAAGGTGGAGTGCTGATGTAAGTGTTGTGCATGATTTTGCTGAAAAAAGTATTGACGAGGGAAGTTATTTGCCAGACTAAATACCTAATGAAGAAGAAACAGTCTTATTTGGTAAAGGACCTACATTTTGAAAGAGGGAAAGAAAGTGGACCAGGGCATTAGGTATAGGTATAAAGGATATACCTTTAGGTATAATTTAGGTATAAAGGATAAGCTAAGGTTATTGGGAGTAACATGCCCAGGATTTGCAAACTCAAATCTTTGTATATTGCTTCTTAAATCTAAGGACCCTTTGCTATATCATCAAGGAATCTCTTCCTGTTCCTTGGAAGGCCAATGTAAAAGCTTCAGTTACAATAACCATCTTTTAAAAATTGGTCCTTGAATTTTTGTCCCTATTGTTGAACAGTATTGCTTGGCCAAGAATATTCCTCTCAATATTCTCCTTGTGCTTGACAAGCACCTGGACATCCAAGCACTTTAATTGACATCCACACCAATGTAAAGGTCATATTTTTGTCTCCAACACCATACTGCTACTTCAGCCAATGTATCAGGGAATCATAGCCTTCATGAAGGCCCAATATTCATGGTGGACTTTCTACAATGTCATGTTACACAAGATGATGAGAAGAGCTGATGGAATTATAACATCTATAAAATCCATCAAAATTATTGCTGATTTGGGGTTGAAGCAAAGCAGCCAAATATGAAAGGAGTGTGGAACAAATTGTATCACCAGTTTATATATGCTTTTCAAGAATTTACAGCTGACAGCATTTCTAGAGTCAGGCAAGTTGTGGTTGGTATATTGGTAATCAAGTGCAGTTAGACATTTGTGAAAATGATATACTCAACTCCCATGCTGAAGAACTGACCCATTGAGAATAGAGTAGTAGATGCAAGCAATTTATGAAGATGGGGACCCAAAAACTCCAGAACCAAAAATGTTGTTGATGAAAAAGTTAGCTGAATCTTTGGTCTCTTTGAAGCAGGATGGCAAAGTTAGAGGCGCAAGATCTTGATATAGAGAGGTTCATCAAGTTTACAGGATAGTTACTCAGAGCGTTAGCTGCTACAAGTCAATTTA
The DNA here is from genome assembly GCA_004320025.1 of Laticauda laticaudata. Classification (NCBI taxonomy): domain Eukaryota; kingdom Metazoa; phylum Chordata; class Lepidosauria; order Squamata; family Elapidae; genus Laticauda; species Laticauda laticaudata. The sequence goes on along the minus strand of BHFT01000050.1, from coordinate 28,714 downwards.
TGATGAGAAAAGGTAAGCTCTGTCCAAACCTCCTTTAATGTTTATTTCAAGAAATTATCTCCAGTAGTAACGCACCCTCTCCCCCCCAGCAATAGAATCAAACCCTCTCCAGCACCAGGCCAATATATACTATATATTCATACACACATTTGACTAACTGATGCTAAATAACTGTTCTGACTTACCCACAAATCAACTTAAAGACAACTTAGGAATGGGCCTTCTTCAAAAGCCGGGGACTGCCTGTATACTAGAAGAACATATTTTATTTGACTCTTCAGCCCAAGCAAAAGCCAGTGACACCAGACTATGGAATAGCAGTCATAACCTTTTAAGAATATGGACATGAGTAATGTTTTCCAATGTTTTCCAATGACAGCTCAGTCACAAGGAGAATCATATTGCCTTCACTTACAATCTTGTGAAACCAAGGCATTCAGACTGCAATTTTATTCATATCTTTCTGGGATTCAGCCACATGTGAATGCACCACTAATTATGCACAAGGTTTTTTTGTAACTTTCTTATCACTTACGACAATAGCCCCCATCCCCAGATACCGGTAATGTTCGGTGCAACTCTTCCACCAATAATGTGTAGTAAAATGAAGTTACACTGTCCTTTAGAAATACACGCACTATCTCTGGCACAATGTAAGTTAACACCATTGTATCCATTCTAATGAATAGATTCCGACATAAGGTTTATTATAGCCTAGGAAAACTTTCTTTAAAAAAGATAAAATGCTGAAAAAAAGGTTATATGCTCCAAATTATATGAAAAGGTAGATTCGTATCCATGCTCCTTTCTCCAGTATTTGAAATACAATTCTGGACCTAATCTCAATATCTGTGACTGGGCATCACAGCAGTGAAAGGTCAGAGAGATGCAATTGTCTTCCACTGAGCCACAATGCAGATCATAAAATAAGAAGACAATTATTCCATAGGAGGTGGATGGCTGCATTCTATAGTCAGTGTTTAGGCTAATATTTTCAAAACAGAAAAAATTTGTCAAGACATTAAAACCTATGAGCATTTTCATAATTATTGCTACAGCAGCTTTCCCCAGCCTTATGTCTTCCGGATATAAACACAGGTGTCTAGCAATTCTTAACAACTGCAGTATCTGATGAATATTGTCTGTTAGCTTGAAGGAGGCTAACTTATGTCAACTTTTACTTTCTTTTCTGTACTATGAGCTTAAAAATGTTATTTGAATTCAATCATAAATCATTTCTGATTTCACTCCTCTGAAATATCATACCCAGAGTTGATTTGAAAGGTCTTGCGAAGTCATATATGCTCAATTCTTGGCTGCTTCACTATATTAAAAAAAAAAAGAACAGAAAAGAAATAGCTAAACAGGACTAATAATGATTAGTGTCACTCAGTCTTGGGAAGTACATCTGTACTTTTCCATGACATTTTATGAAGAAGGATAAATTGAAATGTTGTTTTGGAAAAGTCGAGGAAAATGAGGAGGCCTTTTATTCGATTTTCATCAGAATCGGAATAGTTTTCTGAACCATTTAAAGTTGTAAATATGATTTATAAGCTGTTCTTTTTTTAAAAAAAAAGTAGGATGGGGGAAAGAAACTTAAATGATTTCCAGACCCCATTTTCACAAGTGGGAAAGGAAATATTACTCTCTCCAGGAACTATTTAACATTGTACCCCGTCTAGACACACAGACTTTCCTATAAATAATTGCTTTGGGAAACCTGAATATGTATGTGCATGTTTTTATTTCAATACAGCAAGAAAAGAATTCCTTCCTTGTCAGCTGTCTTTTTTTGGCTTAAGTGCTCTAAATCCTGATACCACATTTTCCTATCAGCTATTAGCATTTTGAAAGAAACATCAATACTATTCATATTGCTACCTATATTCTAATGAGAGAGAAAAGAAAGAAAGTGACCAGATATCAAGGTGGTGAGCAGAGATGTAGCTGTGTATCTGAGATGCTCTAGAAAGAATTGCATTAATCTATTAACAACAACAAAACATATTTAATGTCCACCGGCATGTTAAAACATTCATGATAGAGGAGAATATTTGTAGTTCAGGACTGAAATGAGGGGTCCTTGGTGCTGTCTGAGCTTGGTTATTTTCTTGCAAACTTTTCATTAACCAAACTAAGTAACATCATAACTAGCACTGGTGACGTTATCTAGTTTGGGTAATGAAATATCCGCAAGAGAACAACCAAGCTCAGAGACAACCAAGGACCCCTAAAATGTTGCTGTCGAGAGCAAAAAATCAAAACAAAGCACATTGAACAACAGAATCCCTTGCTATGAAACATCTTTCCTTTCTGCTAGAAAATTTGGCTGGCTGATTATTCAGGGATGGGTTGAATAGTCAGTATCTCCACTTCTGGTTCTGGCTTGGATCACATTACCAGAAGAGCAGGGGGTGGTGGTGACACAAATGGACAAAACCAGGCACTTTCCCCACTGGATTGTTTAATGCCTGTGAAGCTTGTTGCTGCTCTAACATTAGCAGTACCTCTTCTCTAGGTTGGCTCCACCTTGGCAACAGAGCCCCTGGGAAGACAAAGTGATCTATTGCCTTTTTCCACTGCAGTGTGGGAGGTGAGGAGAATAGTCTCGGCTGGAAATACTTCTGGTTTTTATTTTCCAGCCTGGAACATATTCTCTGGAACAAACAAATACCAGAACAGCTCTACGAGACATCTGCATTTTAGAGTCTGCCTTTGTAGTATCTGGCAATCATCAGAGATGAAGGGCTTTATCTTCCTTTGAAAAGAACAGGGTCACATCAATACTAATTTTTGTAGGCATTTTGTGGTTGGTGCACAGCATGGAAGGATGGTGGTGAGAAGCAGGAGCAGCTATACGCTTAACAGTCCTAAAATCAAAACCATTTCAGTTTTTTAACTGAAATCTTTCTGCTCTTTCACTCTCAAGAGAATAACCGTCAGGATGCTCAAAAAAGAGATACGGTACATGTCATGGTACTACTAAAAATGAAGAAATAAATCTTATTTGATACCTTCTTTGTTTACCATTTCCATCACCAGCTCTCAAACTTTGGAAAGGAGAGGAGACTGGCAAATATATATGAAGATGCTTCCCACACACAGATAACCCCCCTGCTCTAATTGCTTGAGATAGGTTTTTTATTTTCCTTTCCTTTCCATGAAGGGCATCCCAATCTTCCTCTTTTCTGGTGAAAAAAAACCTCCACCTTGAAAAGTTATGTGATGAAAAATTAAAAGCAAAATGACTATGAATGTAACATTATCTATAGTCTAAGAACAGAAAGAGGAATTCAGGCACAGACCATTTGTTCCATCAGAGTATTCCATATTACTCAAATAATGATATAAGTAACTAATGCTGTAAGGCCAACTTAACACAGATGATGGAGAGAGACAAAGAAATACAGAGAGAGAGAGAGAAAGACATTTTGTTCTGCAAATGTTCAGCAGTTAAAAACATACCTGCATTCAACAGGTGGAAATCTCTGCCCATACCTGTCATATGCCAGGCCCACGGAGTGGATGGAGAAGATGGGGACTTTTTCATCTGTTCAAACTATAGAGGGGCTACTGGAGTATCCAAGTCACCACTTCTCTTTTAAGCGGCTGGCACAAATGGTCCTCTTTCCTCACTGCTTAAAATCTGGAAAACCTTTTACTTTTACCTTATATGAGCTGAAAGATGATGCTGGATGGCTGTCGGCCACATCTGTCAGGAGCCCCGAGCAGACCATTTGCTAAGGCTCGGTCATGTGACACTGCTGCCTTGACCTGCAACAGTTCAAGCGAATGTTGGTTTTACCCCCTAAGGAAGGCGTGCTTGACAATTTTCATATTTCTTCTAAATTTGGAGATTTCAGACAATGCTCAGAATGCCAGAGACCCATGTGGAAGTCATTAACGCTGGGAAGGAGGGAGGGAGAGAGAAAGAAGGAAGGGGGGGGAGAAGCCGAGGGAAGGCACGGAGGGGGGCAAAGGAGTGAGGCCTGGATGCTGTTGCCAGCTACATGCCTGGGAACGTAAATGAACTCACTCAGAGAAAGTTGTTTGCAATAATTTGCTTCCTCTCCAGTTCTCTTATCCCAGCACATGCTTGAAGGGGATAAGTTCTGCCCAGTCAGTGACAAATGCAGCAGAAGCAAAAGGAAAAAATATATTCAGAAGGCAGTATTTTTGAATCCATAGGATGGAGTCACTCCAGGCAGGCTGCAACCAAAAAGGTTTAAAATCTGAAGAGAGAGAAAGGCACTTCCCTGGCTTGAGTTACCTTGTGATTTATTTATTTTTTATATTCAATGAATCTGAAGACCTGAGGAGTCAGGCTCCATATACATTTAATAAACAACAACAGCAACAATTGCTATGGTTTATCACACAAACAGATATTTAGATTGGACTTAGCATTTTTATCCACCTATTGAGTCTTTCCCAAGGACCCAGGATAGAGAAATATTGTTGTTTGATGATGTTATTATTCTGAAGAGATGACATTAATCCCCCCCAAAAAATCAGAAATGGGACATAAACTAATAATAGAACATGATAGCTAAAGAGCCCAAAGGAAGGTCAAGCAACAAAAATATTTGGGGAACAATCCATATTACATTTTATACAATGCTAGGAGTTTCCCAATTGTTGCCAAATGCTTGAAGAATTGTCATATTAGTAGGTCTGTAAAGTACAAGGATGTAAAGAAAACTAAACGTTCATCAGTAAATGAATGGCAAAAATACATGTAAATAACAATGATTATTCACAAGCAGTGTTTAGGTTTTGACCAAAATATATTTCACCTTCCCTCAGTCAATGATATCATTAGTGATAAAATAACTATCATGACAGTAATAAGCTAAATAATATCTGTTATGATCAACATAAAATTATTGACATAACAGCTGCCTATAATAGTGGCATTTTGCAATTTTAAGTTCCTTCAAGAAGAAAACAAGGAATGGGTAAATTGGAGTGGTTTGTTTGAATGATTTCTACATAGGTACTTGATGTTGTGTGCTGAAGCAGAAATGGAAGATCTCATACAGCATACTGTAAAAGATTATTTTGTGGGATAATCTTTTGTGGATGGTAGCAGACTTGAAATGCAGGCATAAAGAAAGGAAAGAAAACCACTAATAGATGGTCATCATTAGATACAAACTGTGAAAAAACAGGGAACTGCTTCCTAGAATAGTATGCCTCTGTGACAAAGATGATCCATAAAGCAAATTTCTCAAAACAAAAAACTACCTCTGTGGAATTACTGTGAGTTATGATATCAATTTATCCAACTTGTTTTATCATGTGGACATGCTGCTGTCCACCTGCCCCAAATATTAGGAATTACCCTGAGATGGAGGATTTAATCAGGGAGGCATCCAGAAAGACATGCTGTGTAAACTGAGGTAATATCAATTGTTGTGATAGAAAAGAAGCAATATTCTTTCATTTCTAAGGATGAACCCGAATCCCTTTCTACAGAATAGGACACATCTAGACAGCACACAGGATATGGTAAGACATATAAGTGTTTAACTGACAAGAAACAGTGATCCCAATACTTTCAAACTTTATTTAAATGCCACAGGGAAAATGTGCAGAAAATCCAGCATATGTGAGGTTTTTTTTTTAAGGGGGGGGGGGGACAACTAAAAAGGAAACAAAGAAAATGGAGTGTCAAAACTCTTAAGATTAACCATTTTGGGCTCAACATCACAATTTGTTTGTTTGTTTATGAAATTTATTCGCTGCCCATCTTGTATTCAACGATTCTGGGCAGTTATAATAATATAGTTGGAATGTAAATTCCAAATCAAACACTATCACCATCCCCTAGAGGATAGCTACACAATTAATAGACAGTATTAAGGAAGCTACGGTATGACTTTAGATTCCTTTAGACTAGAGATGGGCAACTGAAGGTCCATGGCTACATGTAATAGCAATAGTAATAGCACTTAGATGTATGTACTGTGTCACAGTGCTTTTATAGCCCTCTCTAAGCAGTTTACAGAGTCAGCATATTGCCCCCAACAGTCTGGGTTCTCATGACCATACTTTACTCATATCCTGAAACTCCCAACTCCTATTTCCATCAAAATTTAGCAGTACAGTTCTGAATTTCAAAATCGCACTTTTGAGTAGGAGGGGCTGGTGGTAGAAAGGATAGCCATTTGATTTCTAGCACCTTTTTAATTTATTATTTATTTATTTATTTGTCAAGCGATTGTAACTTCTATTCCTATTCCCACTCTTATTCTCCCTCAAAAACAAACAAACAAAAGCAGGTAAAAGAAATGCAGCATGTCTCTTCTGCTGATACTACTACGTCACCCAATATATTTTTCCGCAGCCCTACAGAAAGTGGGTAGTTTTAATTCCTCCGTTCTGTTTTAGGAAATGGATGGCTTGCTCAAAAAAGAACAAAATGAAAAGCTTCAATTTCAGACGTCATAATCATTTCAGTATTAGTTGCTGGGAAACACTAGCGGGAAAGCATTATTTCATTCTGTTTTACTAATGAGCTTCACAAAAGCATCAAGTTGGTCTCTATGACAGTAATAGGTTGGCAAGTGAGGTGGCCTATTGATCCAGTGTAACCCTTGTTATGTTCTTATCATTGGAGCTTAGCTACTCAGTGCTGGAGGTAGGAAAATATCCTACATAGCCTACATTGCACTTCCAATATTAGTTTTTGACCTTCAAATGTGGTGGTGGAGAGGTTTTGTTGAATTAAAATGTAATAATTTCAGGAACTTTTGTTTTGTTTCTGTAATCTTATGAACTGCTTGCTTTAGCCTTGAAACAGTAGAATATTTGTGATGCAAAGTGAATCATGAAGGAAATAAGTTTCTGAGAGCTGACTATGTTTTTGTTTCTGAAGTTTTAAATAACAGGCAGGAGCTCTTTTGTGTAAGACCAACTGAAGTTACAGTATATGCATATAGGGTGGAATTCTGCTTACTAAATCAGAATAAATATGCATTTCTCTTTTATTGTTTTGTTTATCTGTACTTTTTAATTAAAGATATTTTGTTCTTTTTAAATCCATGCAAATTTTATTTCAGTCAGTCCCAATGAATCCACTGTGCTGATTGGATCGACACCCAACATCTTGTTATGCTCTTCAGAGAGCAAAATGTCTTGTACTAGCTCTGAGATAAACGATACTTCTCCCATGTTTCATTCGAGGAGAGAAACATAAAACGTGCACATCTATGGTTAGGAAACATGAGCCCATGTATGGTAGGGTCTGTCTCAGAGTGATTTAATTCCTGGCATGATGAAAAAACCATGAAAGGCATAAAGCTTACAGGAGCTCTCTCTATCAGCAGTTTCTTTTCTTTCGTATTGTTTTTCTGCTAATGAAGACAGCTAGCTAAATCCCAGACAAAGAATCTCAGCTGGTCTTGAGGCTTACGTCTTTTCTTCTTCAAAGCAAGACACAAAAATTATCACAGCATAGGGTGCTCTTATATGAGGAGTTGAACTATAAGCAGAGACAATATTTCTAGATTAAAATTGGACATAGATTTACTAATTCTTTTTGATCACTGGAAAATTATGTTCTGTCTGATCTGAGTTCCTCTGACATTGCTCTCTGTCAAGGATGTGAGAGTGCATATGTATGTTCACCTTGGTCCTCTTCATAGAGCAAAAAGTGAAAAAGATATTCTGTTAGTAATGTATCTCCAGGTAACCAATGATAATCATGATGACTTTATTACTAAAATAAGTGTGATTGTACAGTATTGTTCTGCTAGATAGGAATGACATTATGAGAAATTAGAATCCAAAAAGAAGAAGCCAGGACAAAATGTCTGATCTCTCATTTAAGCTAATTTGTACAGTGGCTCTTCAACTCTTTCTCCAAGCAAGGAAATCTGTATAGATGAAGATAAGAAGTTTGCACGAATCCCAAGTTGTAACCAGAGAGAGAAATTAAGGGTCTGAGTTCCAAGCCCGATCTCAATATAAATAGCATGTACAGCTTGCATGTTCTGTACAATACAATTAATCTACTAAATGTCCCTATGTCTATTTTGAATTCCTAGCTTTGAGACCAGAACAGACTGCAGCTCCTTTGAAGACATAGGGCTATTTCAAACAAAGGAATGTTGACTAATCAGTATGGATTAATATGGCCACTTTTATTTTTTTCTTGGTAATACAGGCATTTCATGCCTTTCATATGTGTTGAGCATGAACTCCCCATATTTGCCTAGTAACTATTGGGATTTGGGGGATTTTGGGAATCAACGTTCAACTGATTTGGAGGATGTCAACTGAGATTCCTTGTCCCTAAAGGTGAAGATTTACCTGTCCAGTCATGTCCGACTCTATGTGCTCAAGTCCATTTCTTGGTCAAGTGATCATGTGTGGCCTATGCTCGAAAGGTGCATAGAATGCTGTTGACTTCATGCTAAAGTGGTACCTATTAATCTACTCACATTTGTGTGCTTTTGAACTGCTAAGTGGGTAGGAGCTTGGGCAGGAACGAGAGCTCACCCTGTTGCATGGCACTCAAGACTTGAACCCAGGCTGTTAGTTTTCCAGCTGACAAGTTCATATTTTTAACTGTTGAGCCATCTCAACCCCTGCCCTCTTGTCCCTAAGTCTACCAGAATAAAAATTGTAAGGAAATTAAACTTCTGTTCCTTTGTAAGAAGTTTTATAATCTATGAGCATCTACCAAGCAGGACCTTCTTCATATTCCCATTAAATATATGTCCGTTAGAGGTGAGTGAAACACTTCTTCAAAAGATCTCAAATGTATTGAGAAATAGTTTTCAAATAGTTGAAATAACTTTAAATTGTGCCCAAAGGAGATTAGTCCAACTCTCCAATTGTTGGCCTTATTCACAGTGCACAGGCAAAACTATTTACTTGATTTGGGAACTAACATGGGAATACTCCTAGTCCCCAGTCCATCATCACTAAGTTTAAGACCAGTGGAAGTCCACAGCTCATATTTCTTAAAGTAAATATATTTGCATCCAGGGAAGTCGACTACATATTGGGTATGGATTAAAGGTTTAGAACACATTGGACAGCCATTTGCCTGGAGTAGGTTGAAGATCCATGCCTGGTAAGGATTCAACTAAAAATAATATCCAAATATCTTCCTACCCTGAGACTCTGTGTAGTACTAGTAGGCTTCTGAAGATCTGTCAGCAGAATCTATCAAATTTTGCTGTCTTGTCCTATAGGTTGTGAGCTGAGGCTGACTCCCTGTAAGCCACAAGAACTGTGTGCTTCAGCAGTACGGTCTAGAAGATATTCCACAAACAATACCTTTCAAGAGAGACAATGCTTTCTAAAAGCCTATCATGAGAAGTCAGCTACAGGTTGACTAGATGAGCAGAAGGAGAGGTCTTACATAAGAAAATTTAAGTGAGTAAGGTCCACATTAGCTTTATTCTCATGCAGCTTCTTTTGCTTTTAGTAAAGAAGCAGTATGCCTAATCATTAAAAATATACATTTCTCTTACAATCCCTGAACATTGCCAGATGCAAGAATTTAAATAGAACAGGCTTCACTGGTAGCTTTCATTCATAGTAGCTAACAACTGACAATCAAGAGGCTCATCTATGAATGGCTGGGTGTCTGAATTTCAAAAGGCAAACCAATTATAGATTATTATCATTTAGCTGGGAAAATTGTAACAGACATAAAAGAGAGAAAGGGAAGCAATTATGTTTGGCAGAAGCATCCAGACCAGATCCATTGCAATGGAACCTTGTCCTGCTACATCTTGGACAGAAAACAGTATTTTAACAAATGAAGGCTTCTTTGGAATTCCCCTTCAGACTGTATGTTTCATTTTGTTTTTACACAGTTGCAATAAGACAAGGATTATAAAGATAGTAACCTCCTAAACATTACCTTATTAAGTATTCTTAGAAACTACAAGGCATGGCCCTATCCGGTCATGGAACAAGATTTTAGCTTTTAGTGAGCAAATAGAGCTACGTTACATTTTTCATTTCATTTCAGAAATCAAGTTACTAATTATAGAGGCTATTTAATAGCAGTGTTTATTTGCAATTCAGCTAGCATTAGCCTTTCATAAAAATGGTCTGGATGAGTGATTTGAGTAAGTAGGGGAGGAAGGCTAAAAGAGATAGGTACAAAAGTCTCCTGAAAAATAAACATAGAATTGCACTGCGCTAAGAGAGATCATGACTACAATTTCCTACCCATATATAAAGACAGGATATTCCTATGAATATCATTGTCTTTGTACTAAGGACTCTTACTATATAAGAACGAGGTAAAGGTAAAGGTTCCCCTCGCATTTATGTGCTAGTTGTTTCCGGCTCTAGGGTTTCATATACAAACTAAATGGACATAAATGTTATTGTCTAGGATTTAACCGAGGTTCCCAACCTAGTGCCCTCCAGATGTGTTAGCCTGTGTCATCAAGCATCACAAGAGAGATTGGTTTCAGCTAAAGTGGGTGTTCTTCAGATGCCTTATATCAACATTCTCATTCTAATGTATGTTACACCATACCTGACTAGCACCTGTGTCAATTTCCCTGTTCCTTTTGTTGCACTGCTTTGGTGTATGCAGCTAATAACATTTTGCATTAGACCACATCTTTGAGCCAATCTCAACAAAACAAGTGATCAGAAGCCAGAAAAGCCTTGTTTGACTCTGCAGAATAGGGCTGTCAAATTCTTGGCCCACAGGCCAGATGCATCACGCGCTGACCACGCCAACACCCAGTTTATTGAAGGGGAAAAAAGGCCCGACATGGCATATGATGCCACTCATGATGACATGAGTTTGATACCCCTGCTGTAGAAGTACCTTCAGCTTGAAAAACAATGTGAAAGACAAATGTGATTTGAAGCCAACTGTTTTCTGAAGGATAGGTCTACTTTTTGTCTTCTCTTTGGAACAATAAAAACTGGTAGAAATATTTGTACATCTGTTGTGTAGGCTCATTTCATGTCTCATCAAGTGATGTGAAGACATTCTGATAATCATTTTACTGACTTTGTCACATTCTCCAACCCTTTGTGGAGGCAATTTTATTCCTCCTTCACTCTTCCAGGTAAAAGGTGGCATCTTCCATTTTCTCCCAATACAGGTCTTGGCTTATGCATGATTCAAGATGCCTGACCCTAAAATCTTGATGACAATGCAGTCAGGTATCTTCTGTGGGCCAAGTTAAGTTGTTGGAAGGATGTCCTTCTCTTCCAGTCAACTGATACTGCCTATCACAACCATTTTGGACTTGGACTGCAAGGAGATCCAGATATCTGACTTCAGTATGCCCGACTTATGCTTCATAAAGCATGGCTCAGACTTTAGGTGGGCTACTGTACCTACCAGTATGTACAACCTTTGGATTTACTATACATATGTTCAGTGGTTTATTAAAAGGCTTTTTGTAAAAAAAAAAAAACAGCTGCCAAATAATTTAAATAGAGAAGGAGGTCTGTTGTTGTTCTTTCCAAAATTAGTGCATTATAGGTTTTCCATGCTTCTGGAATGGCATCATTTTGTAGACTCAATGAGAATTTTCCAATGCAATGGAAAGACCCTGAAATATCCACAATGGAGGAATGAGTAGTGAATATGACAAAGTTAGCAGAAATGGCAAAATTAACTCATTTGATTAGATAAATATCAACAACCACATTTATCAGTGACTGGATACCGCTTAAGGACTTTTGCTGAAGAAAAAAAAGAGAAAAATGAACTTGTGATTTATGGTTTCAAAGATTAGAAAGGGCAGTTTATGGAAAGAAGGAAATTATGATGTAACTTTGGAGATAGAAGACACAATATAAATGCATTTTTAACCACTGCTAAAAAGGTTAAAAGCCTTTTTCCCCCTCTTTTTTTCCTCTTTCCTTTCTTACTTATTAACTACTGCTCATTTTTTTGTTTATTTTCTAATATTTATAATGTTTTAATCTGGTTCAAAATGCATTTGATAAGAATTATATTTTTTTTCCCAAGTGTACCCAACTGTGCAGTGGTAGGATGCTGCTGGTTTAACAACCGGTTCACTAATTGCGCATGCGTGTCTGATACACACTGCACATGCATGCGTGCACAACTTTCAAAACTACTTCTCTTCAACGTTACTTCAGGGAAATAACACAGCTGAGGGACAGCAATCCACTCTGCCACGCAAATCAGCTGAGCAGATATAGGTGAGTAAAGCGCAGGGGCGGGCAGGTGGGCCCACATGATTGTTGGAGTGAAACAGTTCAAAGCCAGCTGATCATCAGAGCAAGGGATTCGCCCAAACCGGTGTGAACCAGCAGAATCCCACCCCTGCAACTGTGGCTCTGTTCTGCCAGCACTGGGGCTGTCTTAGAGACCTTTCTGGTGGATTTGGAAGGGGGTGAAATTGACAGCAGTTCTTCCAATTTCACCTTCTAGCCCAATATGCACAGAAGGCCCCTCTGACAGGTCAGAGGGTTGGAGGATGGGTGAGGGTGAAGCCAATGCAGTTCTCTCATTGCCTCACCCAGGCTCCTTCATGCGTCATTCCCTGCCTATTTTCTGCCCAACAAGCTACTGTATCGGTTAGTCTGTCTATAGACATACCAATCTGTTGGTCTACCAAAAGATTTGTATGTTCAGAATTAATCTGACTCTCAAGTTACCAGTATATGACACCTCCGTACTGGAGATTTTTCTCTTGGGCAATTTCAGTCACTTATCCAAGACTTTTTGTCTAAAATTTCATCATCAGGAATTGGGTCAGTATAGGAAAGATAAAAACTGAAATATATTGTAATTTAGGATTAAAATCCACCTTAATTGTTGGATTTGATAAATGCCCAGAGCTTGGGAGAAACAACCCTTCATCCTTACTGTGCCCTATGCAATATTGTAACACTAGCTGAGAGTGAGTGGGCTGTGTGAGGGATACCCAGGAGTTTCTTAGCTATTTGAACAACAGCAGTGTGTGCTATCAAGATTGCAGGGTCAATTGTAGATCATGTCTGTGGTTGAATTTTTACCATTATCCATTTCCTATGTTGTGAATAGTTCCAACTGAGAAATAGTAAAATTTGACAAGTGGAGACAAACTTGGTCTGTTTACATATCTTCCTGTGTAGCAATTTAACCAACTCTAGAACAGCAGCCTCCAATCTATATTCTATCAGGGACTGTTTCCATGGAGAGAGGCTTTTCCGCAGACTATAGGGGGCATGGTTTCATGTGATGCATGCATCCTGCAGATGGGGCGTTACTTTTTTGCATTGCCTGGTTTCTGGCATGCTGCGTGTTAGATCGCGGGAAAAAGAGACTTGAGACCAGCGTGACTTTCAGCTCTTTATTAGGTTCCTGGAATCAGTGTAACTGCGGAGCTGGGGCAGCCTTTTTTATAGCGGCTGCTCACGACTCATGGCCAATGACGGTTCCTTGAATTCCCTCCCATTCAGGCGGACCAATCACAGGGTGGCAATTGTTGACCAATCACCGTCGCTTGAAGAACCAATCATATTGTAGTATTTGTGGACCAATCAGAAAAGGGTATAGTATTTCAAGTATGCTAACTATAGAAACTCCTCCCCACTTGTTTAGTCTCACCTACGTTATGTAGTCACGTAAGTTAGGCAGGGCTTTAGTGTCTATACTTGACCTGCGGCAGCCTGTTGCGTTGTTAGCTCGGCGGTCGGACGGATCCGCTGGTTCTCCGTCCTTCTCCCATAGAACTTCCTGGGAAGGTGGAGTTCGCCATGCCTCCCCCGGTTCTATCTGGCGTAGAGTCGCTTTGGCGCTCCCTTCCGGATGGCTTTTGGTTTTCTGCTGCTGTTTCCTCTCTACAGAAGCTCATCTCTAGGTAAGTAATGTGGTTGTCTTTCGGTTACTGGTGAAGTTGGTCTGCGGTTGTTGTTAGGTTTTGGGTTGTTTCTTGTCCATGGAGGGGTCTCCCCTCTCTTCCTCTCTTATTCGTTTTTTTGTTATGAGGGGTCTCCCCTCTTTCGTTTATCTATTATTTTTTTTAATTTGGTGTCTGGCGTTGTGTTGTTCCTGGCTCGACTGGTTGTTGTGTTTTCTAATGTGTTGGTCTCTTTTTGTGTCTCTCCCCCCCCCCCACCTTGGTTTTGTAGTGGAATTTCTTTTTTTTATTTTTTTTTCCAGTCGATCTTTCCTCCAGTTTTCACCTCTGTTAATCGAGACCTGCTCCTGTTCCTGGGTTATGTTCCTAGTTATCTACAGTGGTGCCCCATGAGATTTTTTGCGTGACCCGTCCCTGCTGTCTGAATGTGCGGGCTGTAGCAGGTAGATCTTGGGTTTTCAAGGGCTATACGTGAGGTGTAATCTATCTAGGTGCGATCTTAATTTCTGCCCATCAATAGTCGCTGTCTTTATTCGTTTTGTGTGTTAGTGTGATTGTGTTTTAAGTACATTTTGATATTCCCCCGTGTCTAGTTTCCCATATGGTCATAGTGTCTCTTTCACATACGGACCGTGTTCCACCTGCCCGTTGTAGCGCCCGACATCGGCGCTGTCAAAGGCATTGCCTTATGCATGTTCATTCGAGACACTGTTTCAAATGTCAACGCGTGAACTGGCAGCCCTTGTCTGAAACCAAAGATCCGGAACCCATGTGTAGTGAACAGCTTCCTCAGCTGTGTGATGCACCCGCTTCTGTTGTTGGAATCATGACGCTTACCTTCAACCTATTGGGGTCAGCGTCTACTATTATTGAAAATGTGATCCTTCTTGTAGCCCTTGAAAATCTACGTTGAATTTTCTCAACCAGGACCCCTTGGTGTTTCCGCAGTCGAGCACAGTGCAGCAGGTTGGATTTCTTTGGCCATTGCATGCACATTCCGCCCATCTCCCAATTCTTATCCATCCCTGGCACCATACATAACTCCTGGCCAGGGATTTATCATTCGTATGATACCCGGGTGTCCTCATGCAAGGATATTCAGTACTTGTTCTTGAGAGCTTCCAGTCTATGACTACCCAATCCCCCTCATGTATACAACCTTTTAACATTGAGAGTTCCATCTTCTGTTCCGAAATGTTTTAAAAGTCTCGTTCCATCTCATTTTCTGGCCACCCTTTTTCCTACCCAGTTAAAATCTGCGCCATCTTTTTGTCTCTTGCGGTTTCTTTCCGCTATGTCGGCTGACGGTTATGGATAGGCTTGGCTAATGTTTCAATTTGTAGCCATGATGTGGTTGGTGCTGGGTCAGTTTCCCAGTTCAGGCAGGGAGAATGGGTCAGGGTGTTCAGGTTGTGATATGTCCTTCCCTGGCTTGGATGGATTAATTTGTAATTGTATGTGCAAGGGAAAACTCGGACCACCTGCGGTCATTCGTGGTGACAGGTATGTTTGGGGTGGCCTTGTTTCCCTTGCGAGTATTCCCAAGAGTGGCTTGTGGTCTTGTAAATTAGTAAAAGTCCTGCCATAGAGGTATTCATGGAATCGCTTGACTCCAGTTATCGCTGCTAGCTCCTCTCTGTCAATGGCTGTAGTTTCTTTCTGCTATTGGACAGTGTTTTGGAAATAGAACGCAACTCAGCGCTCCTCCATCTGGTAGTGTGTTGGCTGAAGTACGGGCTCCGACGCCGAACGGTGATGCGTTCAGTGGACTGTCAGTGGCAGTGTTTTCTGTTATTGGTATTTAACACAGATTTGGATGTCAGCAAGTCTTTTATTTCCTGGAACGCGGCCTCTTCTCGTCGTCCCCGATCCAGGTATCTGTGCTTATCCAAGCAATCTGTTGATAATGTATCCGCCGTCGCTTGCCTTCTGTGGCAGAAAGACATTATATAAGTTAATGGAGTCCCAAAAATGCTTGTAGGTCTGTTTATTTCTGGTCTGGGACTTCTTTTATTGCTTTGATTTTCTGGTCTTGTTGGGTCGTGGATTCCCTCTTTATCTATTAGGGTACCCCAGGAATTCAACTTTAGAGGTGGGCTAGCTGGCATATTACTGAGAGCCGCGGCAGCCTTTTCTATAGCTGCTGCTCACAACTCGCGCCCAATGATGTTTCCTTGAATTCCCCTCCACTCAGGCGGACAATCACAGGGCGGCAATTGTGGACCAATCACCGTCGCTTGAAGAACCAATCATATTGTAGTATTTGTGGACCAATCAGAAAAGGGTATTTCAAGTATCCTAATATAGAACACTGTGGACCAATGCCGGTCCATGGACCAGGAATTGAGGACCCCTGCAAAGCAAATTGTAAGTTTGAATGAGGTTAGGGTAGCCCTGATGAAATTTTGATTCAAAATATAGTGGACATTCTTTAAGTAGATGAGATATAATGATGCAATACACTGATCTTTAGGGATACCAGACAAAATGATCACACAGAATTCTACCTTTTCCTTGATACATTTCTGTTTTATACATCGTGACAAAAATGGAAGAAATAATTAAGAGCATGAAAAAATTGCAAATGAAAATCAATGACGTCCAGATTCCTATCAAATGAGGGAGAGTAATTTACAATGAAGGTCTTGTGTAGAAGCACCTTTTTTTCTAGTTCACAATTGTCTAGGAGTAGTATTAAGGCTTTTCCTCTCCTTTTCCAAATATTAATGTTTTTAGAAATCAATTATTAATATTCTCATGCTGAGCTATAATCCTAGCACTGCCTAGAATGGCTTGGTTGTTGCAGAAGGCACCAGAATCAATAGGATGGTATTAGAAAAGTTGGCTTGAGAGTTTTGTTTAATGTGGTTTAGTAGGACAATTGCCAAACATTCGAAATAACTGGTGAGTAATCTGGACACCAAGTGCTTTTGCCTCCATTAGCAGCAATCCATTCAGCAGAGACAGTGTGGTTTGTTTGAGCAGAAGTGAGCTTCACATCCATCTCCAAATCCCTGCGTGACAACTTAATGGTTTGAAAGGAGTGCCAGGTACAGGCATAGAAGTAAATGTTAGGATTTTGTGAGCCATAAAATCTTTTTGCAGTCAGTGTCTTGGCCAGGCTAACTCAGAATGGGGCCAAGCTTCACTGGGCAGATATAGGACCAATTAGGGAAAGATCTGAAAGATGTTTAGACTGGTTTCAAAGTCACTTTGTTGGTAAGGTAACCAGAGAATTCCATATAGGCTACAACAAGAGTGTATAATCCATGAGTCGTTGAATGGAGCCTATATAATGGCCAACTAGTAGCTTGATGTGCTTTATTCTTTCTGGATCTAAAACACAAACATTGTGAAAAATAGATAGCTATGACATTCAATGAACACAGTCCATGGCCTAGAAAGCAGCCAAGCAAAAGTGGTAAAAATGTTAAGATGCATGTAAATAAAAGCAAGTTATGAAGTATCAAACACAGTATCAAAAGGAAGACTGTAACTTTTGAGAGGAATATCATTAAATGTATTTACTTTTTATTATTCGTAGGAGATGATTAGACACGAACCCTGATCAGGCTCTCCCATGATTTCAAAATGGAGTGTCTATAAATTTCCCCATGCAATGTTTCTTTAACATTCCTTCCCCCAAATTTGCCATCCAACATATTATTTGGACAAAACTATAGATATTTGCTCTGTACTGAGGCAAATTCTGAAAGTTACAGTCCTTCCAAAATGTACCAGCTTAGAAAAAGTTGCCCTTGAGACTTTGTATTGGGACAAATACCTTATCTGTCAGCAGTAGGTGATTCTGGAGTTCACCAGCAAATCTCAACCTCTTCCAGAAAATAATCCACAGATAGCTCAAGTAATAATTCTGTCTTCACTTCTTTGCTGAACACTCTCATATAATAAATGATGGGCCACTAAAGTTCACTTCATGTGCAACTATTTTCTGTCATCAAGATTTTTTTTTGTTGGACAAAAAGCATGCATTTCATAACTCTGATATTAGTACAAAAGCAGTGATGTAAGTGATATTTGTTCAGATAATTATAATACTGAAAAGCCAATATAATTATTTCCATTCCAATGCAATCTATATTCCATGGCCTAAGTGATGCATGGACCTTTTCCTTAATGTCACTTGCGACCCCAAGACAATTAAAACATCACACTTCTCCATTCCATGGAGTTTCATATGCCAGAAGCTTTCCTTTGTGCATAATTTGCCTCGCCTATCTCACTGAAAAAAACTAAATTGCATTATGTGCCCACAAGCGCACACATGTACACTTCATTTCTGTTCCTCCTAAAGCGAGCTGACTTTTAAAACTAAAACTGTGCGCATGTGTGTGTAAGATATTTGTTTAGTATAGAAAAATTGTATCTACTTGTGTCTTCCCACATTTTTGATTACTGCTTTTTTTTTCCTGAGAATAAAACAGTGGAAATCAATGCATTATTTGTTGAGGAATGCTTTATTAGGAAACCAGGGCTTGCTTTGTTTACAAACCTATTAACTATCTGGCAATTTTCTCCATTTCTAACCCCTTTAGTTATGTCCCAATTAGCATCCTTTTGCAAAAATATCAAAGCTGAGATGGCATTTCCAAACTGAGCTGATTGTTTTGCAGTTTGTACACATACGTTGAAAGTTATAAACAGACCAAGATCTGTCACCACTGATGATAGGTTGTGCAGGGGCTAAAAGAGAAAAATATTTGGGGACTGAGAATTCCATCTTCTTGTTTTGGGCCCACCCAGCTATGTTCCAAGAGAGGATAGAGAGATAGTGATCAGGATGTAATTGTCAATTTACTGCTTTTCTTGACTATTTGGTATGTTTTTGTTGTGGTTCTAGACACATATCATCTCTTTCTCTTTTGTTATTCTCTACTTTTTATTATGAAAAGTATCTAGAGTCGTCTGGATGTAGGTGTTCTTTAATTTTGTACAAATAAATAAATTAATAAACTCCCTGTATTGCTTCATTATATCTCATTCTTACCTTAACTGAGTTAAGCCCATGTCACACTGCACCAACGGAGTGGACGTCCATTTATCGCGCTCTTGCTGCTTCTCGCTAGCCTGCGATTCTCGCCGACTGCTGCGTATCCTGCCGACGCCATCTGCCTGGCCCCCCAATTAGCCTCAGCCGCCGATCAACCTCGATACGTACTGTCTCCATCGTACCACCTAGTAATGCTACTACGGTCGGCGAATAGGCCCCGCTCGATGACTGCATGAGCTCTACTCGTTCTGCAAACAACGAATAGTACCAAGGGTCGAACTTTACCGTAGCACCAACCCATGTAGAAAGAGAGGATGTAAAACGGAGAAAAACACTTGCCATCCATTGGTTAATGCGATGCTTCCGTTTTGTACTCACGCCTCCATTTTTCTTCCTCTCTATCCATCCAGCATCCGTCGACTGAGGTTCCATCCGCTCAAAGGTTTTGAGGCTGCTCAAAAACTTTCTGAGCGCGAAAATTTATCAACCCGTCTGTTCTGCATCCGCAACGCATACAGGGAACATCCGTTCTGCATCTGTCATCATCCGTTACGCGTCCACTACATCCGCTAGGCATCCGCTGCGCATCCGCGCAACTCAAATCCGCTCCAGCAGAAAGCGGACACAGGGAGGAAGCGGAACGGATGCGCAGCGTTAGTAGCACGGACGGAGAAAGGATTAAAGTGGTGCAGCTCAGCAAACAATAGCATTTAAAATGGAAAAAACGTTCACAGAGGGGACCTATCTCGCGATATTAAGGATGGTCTAGAGATGCCTAGAGGATGCAAAAGGACACATAGTGGAAACCTATATTGCCTATAAAAGGGGGAGCAACTCACCTGGATATCTTCACTTTCAGACCAGCAGCAGCCTGCTAGGCAGACCTCTGCAGCCTTCATCTGCCTCTTGCTCTTCCACAGATCCAGTCATGTCCACCATGGATCGTAACACAGTCCTTTTGGTAGCCACCATCGTTCCTGCACAGTGCGAAGCCGCCCTCCGTACAACTCTACTACTGGCGAAGAAAAGGAGGCGGCCAAGAAGCGGTCTGGGTCTCAAAGATGGAATCAGGAGAAGAGCAGAGTATGGCCGGCTACAACAAGCTGATGGTGGAGCTGAGGAATGAAGACCCTCGTACATTCCAGAACTTCATGAGGATGCCTCCAGCCATGTTTGACGAAGTTGTGCAGCGGGCTGACACCAGGTTTGACCAAGCAGAGCACCAGCTTCCAGCCCAGCCTGGACCCTGGGCTCAAGTGGCACTGACTCTGCGCCAGCCTGGCGCTCAGGGACCCAAGTACAGGACTATGCAGTACGGCTGGAGGGTGCCACACAACACCATCAGTGCATTGTGATCAGAGAAGTGGTGGCAGGCCATCATCGAAGAATACCGTGGAGCAGGCTCCTCCAGGCGGCCCCTCTCGCTGAAGAAGTGAAGATACAGTGTGCAGAGCAGTGGTATCAGAAGTGGAAGCTTCCCACACCGGTTGAGCCATAAGATGGCAAGCATCGTGGCTGGCAAAGCGCCAGCCAAGTCGGGTCCACTTTATTTCAACTACAACGGGTCTTCCAGCATCATCCTCTTCGCCATGATCTGATGATGACTATCAAAGTTCAGGCAACGGGTCAGCTTCAGATGCCCAGTATACAACGCCAGTGACCTCAAGGAGGGGCTGGAACGCAACCTCATCATGGGGCCCCAGATCCAGACCTCCTGTGCCCACATGACACGCAAGATGTGGCCCTACCTGTCATTGTGGGATGATGCCTTCTCCCTCACAACCTACCCTCATGAAATCCCCTACACCTCCAGATGCCTCACCCGTGATGAGAGGATCTTCCAACTACAGGCTGTCCAGTGCAAGGCGGTTGTGGGAAACGCCCTTTGGCATCCTGCGCAACAGGTTCAAGGTAGCTTCACCACCATGCAGCATCGCCCAGAGACCCGTGAGGAGGATCGTGGAAGCTTGCTGCATCCTGCACAATCTCATGCGCGACCTGCTACCCGAGTCTTGCAGAACAGGCTCGTGGGCCTCCAACAAGGCAATGGGGACATGGAGCCTGGGAATGGAGGCAAGGGCGGAACCTGATAGACACTGAGGATGTGCAAGGCCCCAACAGAGCCTCACATGAGAATAGAGGCAGCGCAAACCTCCTGAAACACTGGTGCAACTCCCCAGCTAGAGCAGTGGAGTGGCAAGACAGGATGATAATGATTAATGGATGCTTCCTTCAGCCTGTCTTCATCACACTGAGGTGAGATTGTTAGCCATGCTGTATGTTGGGTGGGCCTACAATGAAACAGGCTTTTAATAAAGAGTTGTGTTTATGTTCAAATGTGTGGATCCATGGCTTATCATTGTTATTTAGAATATAAAGGGCCAAAGGTGTGCAGCTGGGATGGACCATACAGTCCCACTACGCTTGCACTGGAGTTTATCAATCCCACAGCTATTTAACCCATCCAGAAGAGTTATCCCTGCCCATTCACAGGTATCTTAACTCCATCCCAAAGCTTATCCCTGCCAGTCCCATGCGTAGTCTACTGCATACTCACATTCTCCAAAGGTATATCCCAGGAGTCCCTATCCCCCCATAGCTTATGAACTACCATACCGCCGATACCAAAAGGGTATCCGATGCCTGCCCACCCCACTGCTATCTTAACCCATCCCACAAGCTGCAAAGGCTAACCATTTCTCAAAGTTTCACCAAGACTTTATTTACAAAAATAAATGAGCAAGTGTGGCGAAGCAAGATTAATCTTTATTAATAACAAGCTGTAAAAGAAAAATGACCCAAGACAGTGTCCCAATAAAGTCTACAGGTAGCCACCCAGTCTCGGCACTCTTCTGCTGTCACTCAGACGTGTGGTGAGCCCAGTTCAGGGTGTGAAGGGTCCAGGTGCGTGTGGTCGTAGGTGGCTGTGCTAGCGGAGTGCCTGGTCTGAGCGCCACTGGCGGTGCCTGCCCCGAGAGGACAACAGAGGGACGGTGGTGTGGTTGAGGAAATCTCAGACAGCTGGCTCAGCCCGTGATGTTGAGAGCTTCTTCCTCCATGCCATGGGGTTCACGCCCAGGACCGACGACAGATGACTGAGGCCGGGCTTGGCTGTGGATGGGAGGAAGGAGCAGTGTAGTGGGGCTGTCTGGTCTGCAGCGTGTGTGAGGAGGACGTGGCTGGTGGCATCGGGTGGATCGGTGTGATGGTGCGTCAGTGGCATCAGTGGTCGCTGGCATCGTGGCATCAGTGAACGCGTGCCAGGTGTCGTCGATTGAACCTGTGCCTGGACTGGGAAGGGCTGCTGCTCTGCTGTGAGACTCCTGGTAGCCGTAGCCCTGGTAGGTGAGGGCCTGTGGAAAGACCTTGGAAGGGCAGTGACATCACCTGCGGGTGGAGGAGCAGACCTGGACTGGGTGGGAACAGTTCATGCTGGTCTGGAGGATTGGTGAAGATCGGTGATCCTGTCCTTCACACCTGGTACTGGTCCGCCATGTCCATGAGGTCTGGTTGACATAGGTGAGGAGGGCTTTCGGTTGGAGGATGGGGCGTTGTGTGGACCAGCTGAGAGAGGATCTACGCTGCTCCGATGGTGTCTCTTACTCCAGCAGGACAGGTGTGGCTCTGGTCCTTCCAGTTTGCCCTCTTCTGCCTTTTGTGGAGTGGAGCTGGGGTGGATGCGGGTTGGGCTGTGGTGGAAGTGCCGTCTCCTTTTCTCCCACTGCGTCAGGGGGTCCTCCACCCGCTCCGCCACGGGTAGTACAGCTGTCAGGGGGTTCTCCATCGTGGCACACTCCACAGATTACCATGCCTGGAGACAGGAGCTGACTCTCGCCGAAAGAGGACTAGCTCTCAGCAGGCTGCCTGAGAGAGAGGGTTGTGAGTGGGCTGCTCCTCGGTGGAGATCTCACCGTCAAGAAGCTGCACCTGGCCATCACATAGGTCTCCTGGTCCGTCAGCTTGACCGCGGCCTGGCCAGATTTCTTGAGGTGCAGCTTCCCGTACCAGGTGTGCATGTGCTTCACCACGGGAGCACCTCCAAATGTAGCCCACGGTCTCCGCCTTTCTCTCTCCAAGCAGCCTGCTTCTCCTTTGGTGTCCCTGTAGAGCCTGTGTCCTTCCACCATTAGATACTCATTCTCTCTCACCACTCCAGCCACCTCATCCTCATGTTCCTCCTCGAATGTTGTATTGCCTCCTCTCCTGTTCTCACATATGCCTCTTCCTCCCTTTGGCAGGACCAGATGGGCCCTCATCAGAGGGCTTCCAGGTTGTAGGGGCTGCTCTCCACACCACCACCAGGATCTAGCAGCAGCAGGACCAACAGGACCAGCAGCAGCAGCACCAGCACCAGCAGCACAGCAGGACCAGGATCAGCACCAGCAGGACCAGTGCAGTCAGCAGCAGAGTAAGCACAACAGGACCAGGAGTACGAGCAGGACAGCAGGACGAGCAAGACCAGGAGCACAAGCAGGACCAGCAGATCGAGCAAGACCAGGAGCACAAGCAGGATCAGCAGGACGAGCAGGACCAGCAGGATGAGCAGGAACCAGCAGGACGAGGAGCAGCTCAGCAAGGGAGTAAGCACCAGCAGAAGCACCACCGCCAGAAGCAGCATCATCAGTTCCTCCAGAAAGCAGAAGCAGCAGAAGCCCCAGCCCCAGAAGAGCAAGCCCATGCTACAGAAGCCCCAGCAGAAGCAAAGTGACGGCCAAGGGGTGGGAGGGTGGCCCTGTCCCTCCTTGCCAGGTGCGGCAACAGATGGCTGCAGGCTTTCTCTTCTTCCCCATGGTTGTGGGTTGCTGGCTGGCAGGAGGTGGCAGGGAGGCTGGCAGGCATGCGAGCAGGCAGCAATGCTGGCAGTAGGCTGGCAGGCAGGCATGAAGGCTGGCAGGTAGGCTGCAGGCAGGCAGCAAGGCTGGCAGGCAGGCAGGCAAGTAGGCTGGTAGGCAGACTGGCAGGCAAGCAGGCAGGGAGGCTGGCAAGCAGGCTGGCAGCAAGGCTGGCAGCAAGCAGGCAGGGAGGCTGGCAGGTTGGCTGGCAGCAAGGCTGCATGCAGGCAGGCAGCAAGGGCTGGCAGGCAGACTGGCAGGCAGGCAGGGAGGCTGGCAGGCATGCTGGGCAGCAAGGCTGGCAGGCAGGCAGCAGGAGGCTGCAGGGAGGCTTGCAGGAGGCTGGCAGGCAGCAGAATCTGGCAGGCATGCAGGGCTGGCAAGGCAGGCAGGCTGGCAAGGCTGGCAGGCAGTCGATTGTGTCTGGAAGCAGGTCTTTCCTCTGAATGGTGACTCTGCGGGAGCTGCTTCCCTTTATATCCACGGAGGCTGACGCAATATGCATCTCCCGATGCGCCGTGAATGGCTAGGCATCCATAGGCATCCGCTAGGCTTGCGCTATGCATCCACTTCATCCCTGTGCATGCGCTTTCATCTCGGTCCGCTCTGCCCATCCGCTGATCCGTTCCGCATCCACCTTGTTGCAGCCCCCCGGAAGCCTTGCGATGTACCATCTTGCTCCTATCGCTTCCATCCGCGAGGCTTCCGTTGAGCATCCGCTTTCCATCCGCGCTGGCGTCCTCCCCCCCGTCCGTTCTTTCCATGTTTTCCGCTCTGGTTATGCAAATTTTTGTCCCTTTTGAGAGCGGATAACAAAACGGAGGAATGATGGAACATTTTTCTTGTCCGCTGTGTCCTTTTTACAAACGTTTTGCATCCGTCGGCCAGTGTGGCAGGGCCTTTAAGTCATTCTTAACTCAGAGGGTAAATCCACACAACTTCCTTGATTTCGTCTTAGAACAAGAATGGCCCATTAACCATTTCTTGAGGACAGGGCTACATCCATTATTCACCTGTACCTGAAGCAGGTAAAAGAGAAATTTTGGCGCTCCATTTTGGAAGAGGTTGTTTCCTTCTTAATGTAGACACTATGTACAAGGTACCTGCATGAACATGGGGAAAATGTTGTGTTCTGTGTCAGCAAATTTGCGGCTTCAAATTTTATTTTGCTACCTTCCTATAGGAAAATCCTCTTGCCATCCATTCCCTGATCTATTTCCCTGTCCTTCCATTCTCTTTTGGTTGTGAGGAAGACCAGAACCCTAGATTTCCTGGTCACTTATTTTAAAATATCCATTCTGTGATATATAGTAAGGTGGGGGCAGCAAGATTGCAGGTCGAATGATTTTCCATGAGTTCCAGGGTTGGAGGAAAACATGGCAAAACAGCTGAGTGGATGTAGTTCAAGGTCAATGCAGAGAAGCTGCTGAATCAGGAATTCTGAGTAAGATTTCAATATATTTCAATATACTTAACTATCTGACCAGCGTTTTGTTACTTAGCAAGCCAATCCCTAGACTGATGGGTTGCTGTAGATTTCTTTGTATCCTAAGGGGGATTTTATTTCTAGATTCCTTGATGCTTTGGATGTTTTTTCCCTTAACTTTATTTGCTTGTATCAGTGTTTGTCCTGCCCTATTGACCTAACTTACGCCAAGAAGTTATTTGTGGAGGAGGAGGGGAATGTATCATATCTTAAACATTAAACAGTACAATCTATTGCTAGATTTTTAGCCATAAAGCATCCATGTTACTGTCTTCTTCAGTTACACTGTTTTATCATAAAGTGGCCTTCTGCAATGTGGTACCATCAGATATGCTGAATGGGCATGGCAGCCTGGATAGGAACCCTCTGAGTTGTCATCCAAATAGAACATAGAATGGTAGGATCTTATCTGGAGGTCTTCTAGTCCAATCCTTTGCTCAAGCAGCAGACTCTATACCATTCCAGATAAATGGCTCTCTGGTCTCTTCTTAAAAACCTCCTGTGATGGAGCACCCACAACTTCTGGAGTCAAGCCACTCTCACTGTCAGGAAATCACCTTATTTCTAGATTGGATCTCTCTTGAATGATCTTCCACCGGTTACTTGTCCTCCTTCGATCTTTGCAGAATAGGTCGACCGGCTTTTCTTTGTAACAGTCCCTCAAGTATGGAAGGCTGTTATCATATCACCCTTGTCCTTCTCTTTGTTAAACCTGGTGCAATAGGTATTTGCCCTGGATGCATACGGATTAAAGAAAATTTCCAAAGACCTTTGGAAATTCCAAAATTTCCAAAGCCCTTCTTTCTCAATGGGTTAAATAATTAAAAAAAAAAAATCCATCTAATCCCATTTTACCTCTTTTGTCTTTTTGC
Source organism: Laticauda laticaudata (assembly GCA_004320025.1). Lineage (NCBI taxonomy): Eukaryota > Metazoa > Chordata > Lepidosauria > Squamata > Elapidae > Laticauda > Laticauda laticaudata. Next base: position 2,693 of record BHFT01000050.1, on the reverse strand, counting down.
TCTCCTTCAAACATGTGGACTTGGCCTTCCAGCCTTTATCATCTCAGAATTGTGCTGAACTGCACTTTTGACCAGCCCAGATGGGCTCCAACAACAAAGAGCCACCCAGTGTGTGTCTGCATGTATCTTCATCCATTTGATCACTGATAAAGATCATCAAAGGAGGGACAACTCTTATCCTTCATTTCTGCAGCTGGAGTGATAATTCACAAGCTTGCAAGCTGTTCCTTCTAAATAAATCAAATCAGAGCTTCAGAAGGAGAACAGAGACATTATCTCTGGAGGATCTTTTCTCAAGCTACATAGCAGGCAAATAGCTATGCATTAGGTATTACAATATAGGTCAGAGGCAGCTAAATAAATGAGAAGTGATTCAGTTATTCATCATTCCTTACCCTTATGTCCTCCAGCTGTATCAGAATACAAACCCCTTCTCCAGTTATGCTGGTAGAGTACAAGGAATATTATAAAACATAGTGGGAAAACACCAGTTTTGTGGAAATCTGGAGTAATAGCAATAGCACTTATACTTGCATACTACTTCAAGTGCTTTGCAGCCCTTTCTATGTGGTTTCCCCAGAGTCAGCAAAGTCAGCAGTGCTTTGATGATGATGTTTGTCCATCATTTTTGAAGAGGACCTTGACATCTAATGAGTTGTGGGCTGTCCATGGGGTATCCACAGGTGTGGTTTGTAGCGTGAGCATATTGCCCCAAACAATCTGGGTCCCCAACATTCTGGTTACCAACCTCGGAAGAATGGAAGGCTTGTGTCAACCCTGAGTCAGTGAGACTCGAACTGCTGAACTGCTGGCAGCCTGCAGTCAGCAGAAGTAGCCTGCAGTACTGCATTCTAACCACTGTGCCACCACAGCTCAATTTAATTATCATGTCTGTGATGCATAAATGCAATTCCTAGTATTTAGGTATTATACTTGGGAAAAATGCCATCATCACATAGTTTTTAATTCTTAGACTAGCCTTTCTCAATAGTTATGCTGACTAGCATTGAAATCCTACCAAGGCCTTCTCCTGGGCTTGGATGAGATCAAAGTTGAGAGGTTTTGCTTGTGTAACATTTGAAGTTGAAGCCCCGACATCACCCAAAGACTCAGAGAATGCATGACTGGAAGAAATTTTGTCTAAGACTGTTGCTGAGCAAGAGAGACTATGATGGAGAAACTAAGAACATGGAATCTATGTCCCTTTTAAATGCCTGTGTATGCTTCTTATTGGGAAGTTGAACAAAGAAACAACAAGATGGAGAAAGCCCTCCTGTAACATCTCCCCCAAAACTCCAAGGGTGCAGGCACCAGGTGTGAATTCAATTTGAGGAAGGGCTTTTTTAGTTTTCAGTATGGTTCATCCATGGAAGTAGCCCTTTTCTTTCAGATGTTCTTGGCAGCTCCAATCAACAACGCGAGGTGCAGTGGGGACAGAAACCTGGAGATACAGGAAGCAGGAAGGAAGTTGAGATAGTGTTTTTATGTGTAATTATTCACCTAACTTTCCATCAGGTGTTTGGGATCAAGGGACAAGAAACAAAGTTATAAGAAAGGAAGAACAAAGTGTATGTTCACAAGGAGTCTGTGCATCTGGAACTTGTAAGAGGATGTGATATAAACTCTGGAGTGATAAATGCTCTCTGGCCATTGCTGCAGGATACACAAAATGCCTAGACACACATCTGGGCCTGCTTCCTAAGAAAGACTGTTTATTGACAATGAAGCTAATTTTGCTTCCAAGAGCTTCAAACAGCAATATGTTTATTAAAGTTTTTTCCAAGTGTGAGCAAGAATGGGACATGTCAAGACTGGGGACAGCTGGGGATTGGGGTGGGGAGCCAGAGATGGGTGGCTACTGCAAAGAAAGGGCTTTATACCACAGCACAAAGATTCCACATTCTCTTGCCTTTTGATCTAATGGTTAGCATGCTGGAGTTAAAAACTTCCCAGGCTTTAAACACGGTTTCCAGATGTATATTTAGGGTACTTCTGGGAAAACATTTAGAATGCTTCCAAGTGACTGTTTAAATCGAGGTTATTTCACCCCAAAATCTATGTCTACATACATCTATGATACATACATATTGTACATACATGTATATGTATATGTGTGTCTGTGTGTATTGGGAATGACCAAAGTAAGGTTCTATATACTATAAACACACCGTACACACACACACACACACACACACACAAGTTCTCCAGAACTCTTAGACAGGCAAGTTGTTACCAAATCAGAAGACGTGATGCAGATAATATCTCTTTCTCTTAAATATTATTTTCCAGAATAAACATGTCAGAACAAGCAATGTGGCGAGCTAGAAATGAAAAATAGTACCATCTAATCTTCCCTTCTAAACTTCAGTGATTGAGAATGATTTGTATAATTAGAATATAATCTAGAAGTGTCCTTAGATGAAGCAGATTCAGGTTCAAATTCCACTCAGGCATGAAATTTGCAGAAGGAGATCTGAAGGAAATGTAGCTCAATGAAAAAAAAATCTTACTCTGCACACCAATAGTATTATATGGAAGACCGATATGTCTGTTAAAGAAAAATATATAGTACTATGCCATAGGCTCTGAAAATGATGTCTATTAAGATAGAGGATTCTGGCATTTTAAGGGCCTGTCACATAGGCCGACGGATGCAAAACGTATGTAAAAAGGACACAGCGGACGAGAAAATT
>BHFT01000048.1:0-67655 GCA_004320025.1 Laticauda laticaudata | reverse complement strand
TTTCAAGAAGAACATTTGGTCAGCCGGTGGTGGACCTGTTTCCTTCCCCTCTCAACTCTCAGCTCCTGAGATTTTTTCCAGGTACCCATCGCAGGAGTGGAGAATTTCAACTCGCTTCGCTGTAGTTGGCCCCGTGTCTCCTGTATGCATTCCCTACTCTTGCTAGTTCCGAAGGTGATCCAGAAGTTACTAGACAAGAGAGCGGAGTTACTTCTAGTAGCAACTTACTGGCCAGATGGCCATGGTTCGCAGACCTCTGCAGTCTCTTGGTAGCTCCCCCCTGGAGAATTCAGTCAGAATCTCATTAATTCAGGGGCCCCTTAAACATCCAGACTCTCAATGGTCACAATTGACCGTCTGGAGGTTGAGTGGAGTGGTTTGAAGGGCGGAAAGCTCTCCAATAGGGTTATCGACACTATCCGCTGCCAGACGCCCCTCAACAATTTGCATTTACAACGCACATGTCCACCTTCTGCAAAAGGGTGTAGTAAGTTTCAAATTGATCCTGCTCTCCTCTGTCGCTCAGACTCTAGAGTTTTTTACAGGAGGGACTTGATAAGGAGTTGTCACTCAAAGCAGGTGGCGGCCTTGGCATCAGTTCTCACTTGCGAGGGCCTCAGTTCTCTTTCATATCATCCACACATAAGGTTTTTCCTCGAGGAGCCTCCATTGTACGCCCTCTAGCAGTGCACCGTTATCCCATTGGGACCTTATCAAGTCCTTGTGGCTCTGACTAAGGGACCTTTTGAACCTTTGAAACGTCAAGTCTCCACTTCTGACGTACAAAGTAGTTTCCCTTGTAGCGATCACTTTCACTCGTCGTGTTTCGGAAATTGCAGCCTTGTCCATCAGACAAGATCTCTGCATTTTCATGCTGATCGAGTGGTTCTTCACCTAATCTCACATTTATGCCCAAGGTCAATTTGCCTTTTCATAGAGCACAAGAGCTTCATTCCAAATTTTTGGCCAGTCCATCACGGGATGGAAAGACAATGGCATAAGTTTGATGTGAGGTGTGCACTGCGAATCTATATCAAGTGTACAGCTGTTTTTAGGAAATTGGAGGCTTTATTTGTGTTCTTTCAGCCCAATACTCAAGGTTGCATAGGTCTCACCATCTACGATAGGCCGTTGGATAAGGGCTGCAATAGCAAAAACATATCAGACCCAATCTCTGCAGGTGCCCTCAGGGCATAACAGCTCATTCAACAAGAATGCAGCAACTTCGAAGCATGGGTCACACAAGCTCAATAACTGAATCTGTCAGCCACGGCTTGGGCTTCACCATCGCCCTTCATTAGACACTACAAAATTGATGTGTTTCTTCTGCTGAGGCTTCCTTTGGCAGAAGAGTTCTGCAACGGGTCCACAGGACCAGAGGAGATTCCAGACCAGACGGAGTCCCTCCCATAGGACAGGCCAAGCTTTGGTATATCCCACTACTGGATGCTCTGAACAGCTCATAGGAGAAAAGGCATTGGTACTTACTTGATATGCCCATTCTCTTTGAGCTGTGAAGAGCATCCAGCCCCACCCTTTTTTCCATCTGGTGGGGTCCTGTTTCGGCCAATGAACTTTTTTGTATGTGAGGATGAGAGCGCTTTTTTCCCTCGTCTTCGCCAAAACTGGGAACGCTGAGGAGTCATGTGGTGGAGGAGGAGCGTTCCACAAATCAAGCTCAGCCTGTGAATGCGGAGACTAAGCACCTCCCACTACTGGATGCTCTTCACAGCTCAAAGAGAATGGGCGTATCAGGTAAGTACCAACGCCCTTTTTCTTCTTTATCTTCTCAGCTGATTAGTGCTGCAGGCCTCAGCTGGTGTGGGGAAAGCTGTGCGTGAACGTTAGGCACGCACATGTTAGGTGCATATGCACGCGCGCGCAATCACTGAACCAGTAGTAGAACAAGTAGCCCTTGATCCTGCACCAGTGGGTATTTGCAGGCTTTGTGCCTGCATCCCACCTCTCCGTCACCCATCACTCTTTACCTTCTGAAGATTTCTGGACCTCATGTTGGGGAAGGAGGACAGTGCATACATGTCTGGGCCATGTGGCTACCCCCCAGAAAGAGTTACCATTTTCTGAATGCCCAGAATTCCTTGCAATTGTGCCAAGATGGCATAAATTCCAGCAGGCAGCCCTGTGGCCCAATCTGTTCTGTTTCCCTAACAAAGTCTGCACAGTATTGAGAAAAGCTCTAGAGCCCTGACGATCTACAAAGAGGAAGTATGTGATGAGTAGGTGGAGATAAGGCCCAAGCCCTGCAGAGACCTGGTGTGGGGGAGAAATCCTGTAGGGACCCAGGGGGGGAAAGGCCTATGGGGACTTGGGGGAAGCCAAGGGCTGTGGGGATCCCAAAGATAACAAACGGAGCATAGGATGTCTTGGGTTGGGGAGGCCTTGGTAGGCCTACATCAGGCAGTAGGCGGTGGTGATATTGCAGATATTTTGTGTTGCACCCATGGAGCTTATCACTGTTACATCTTTGCTTTGTATTGCCACAGTCATTCTACTTCTATTTGCAGGTCTTAGTATTTTGTGATTTTTTCCCCCAGGGCCTTCTCTTCTCTTCTGCTGTCTCCAGGGTCTGTCATATTATTATCATAGGGATTCTAGGGTTTAGTTGTTTTACCCTACTTTGATTTAGCTGACAATTCCATGTTAGAATCTGCTTTAAATAATTCTAGATGTATGCAAACAAATTCCTTGTGTGTCCAACCACACTTGGCCAATAAAGAATTCTGTTCTGTTCTGTTCTATTCTATTCTATTCTATTCTATTCTATTCTACTCTATTCTGTTCTACTCTGTTCTACTCTATTCTACTCTACTCTACTCTACTCTACTCTACTCTACTCTACTCTACTCTATTCATACTCTGTCTTATTCTAGGCCATTGCTTTAAATATATTGTTTGTTTTAGTATACAGTACACATATTTGTTTACTGGGCTCTAAGCTAGTTTTATTCAATCAATATATAATTATTGTATTGTGGTTTTTGTTTGGTGCTGTGCCATGGTAATAGTGTGTAATTTATTATTGGTGCTGTTGTTCTTTATTAGTAGAAGTTTCCTTTAAAGGCAGGCCTAAGTAGAGTTTTCGAGAGGTAGTAAAGGCATGGCTAATTCTTACCAATTACTGTTGCCTTAGTTTTGAAAAGCTTCCAATTTCCAATCAATAATCTACTCCTAATGGCTAATTCTCACCAATTACTGTTGCCTTATTTTTGAAAAGCTTCCAATTTCCAATCTATAATCTACTCCTTAATAGATAATAGCAGTATTTCTGAAACTTTCCCCCCCATTATCCCAAACAATATGTTTCTGTTGGTGCTAAATCTGTATGTAATAAATCTATATGCAACTACATTTTACATTTTGTTAATCCTAGAATGTAGAGGGATGCGGTGGCTCAGTGGCTATGACACTGAGCTTGTCTATCAGAAAGTTCAGTGGATCGAAAGCTTAGCACCATGTAACAGAGTGAGCTCCCATTACTTGTCCCAGCTTCTGCTAATCTTAGCAGTTCAAAAGCATGTAAAAATGCAAGTAGAAAAATAGGGACCACTTTGGTAACAGCGTTCCATGCGTCTTCGGCATTTTAGTCATGCCGGCTACATGACCATGGAGACATCTTCCAACAGCGCTGACTCTTCGGCTTTGGAACAGAAATGAATAAACAGAAACAGACTCTTCGGCTTTGTAACTGAATTGTAACAGAATCTTCCAATTCCAAGAGTTGGAAACGACTAGCATGTATGTGCAAGGAGAACCTTTACCTTTACCTAATCCTGGAATGTACTCTTGCTTGCATATGGCCTTTCCTGAAAAGTGTCTTACTCTCCAATTTATAATCCCTTACTGTTTGATTTAACTTGTTTATTTGAAGAAAGAGGGGCTTGTAGAATTGTTTGTTTGCAATATTTGTTCATTTTGTAATGTCCTGGTCTTTATGAATTTTGACCATGTATATTTTTACAAGAAAAAATAACAAGAAGCCCATGAAGTGTTCTTTATATTGCCATAATAAGAAATCAGTATGTACTTGATTTGCACTGACAATGTTTCATTCCCCACCTCCAGTAACTGATTTCTATCAACTTCTTTCAGTGAATTTCAATTTTAGATTGAATAGATTGACTAAATATTTTAGTCTAGTTATCATTTTTTCTTGTCCTGCAATATAATATGTCCTATAAATTCTGATCCTGTAATTGTGAGACCATAGTTCCATAACTGAAAGAATATCTTCAGTTTGTCTGGAACAGATGAGAACAGAATAACCATTTTATATTGTTCAGGGAAAAAAAGTCAGTGCAGCTTTTATGTGTATCCAAGAATGACAGATTTTTCTGTATTCTGATAATTTGGCTATTGATGTACCTTTGTAAGACTAACTGCTTCTTAGTGTGTGCAATACACTGATTCTTCAGTCACTTCAGCTCTGGGTCTCAAAATGTCCCATTTGTTTTAAGGCTAGGTTCCACTGGCCAACGGACACAAAACGTATGCATAAAGGACACAGCGGATGAGCAAAATTTCGAGGGTGGCTCCATCCGTTGTCATCCACTCCAAAAAGTGGTGAAAATTTGCATAAACAGAATGGAAAAGAACGGACATGGGTAGTATGTAGCGGGGATGTTAAACGGATGTTCATAGGAAGCCTAGTGGATGTATATCGGATGCAAACCGTTCACTGCGCATCCTTTCTATTTCCATGCTACTAACGCTGTGTAGACGTTCCGTGTACCTTTTGTTCCCTCCCTCTTTCCGTTTTCAGCTGCAGCGGATATGAGTTGCGAGGATGCCCAGAGGATGCAGAGAGGATACAGCGTACATTTAACGGATGTTAAATGGACATAGAACATTTGTTGCTTGGATGTCGCGGATTTACATCGTACACAGTGGAAAGTTCATCCGTTCACAAAGTTTTGTGCATCTTAAAACTTCTTGCGCGGATGAAATCACAGTGGACGGATGCTTGACGTATAGAGCGTATGAAACATGTATGCAATGAGTACACAACGGGTGCATAGCGTTTTCCAATGGATGGCAAGCTTTTTTTAACGTTTTACATCCTCTTTGCATCCGTTAGTGCAGTGGGACAGGGGCTTTAAATGTAAACTATTTCGTATAAATTGGACTCCCTGCAAAATCATTTTTTTTTTCTCTTGGAAACTCTCTATATCAGTCACTTCACTTTTATGACTAGTGATTTGTTTCTCTGCATTCATAATCTTCAATGGCATTTGTGATTTATGAATAACTTGGTTTAATATGAGAATATAGCCACCTTCACATATTCCTTCAATTTTTGTTTTTAACGGAACAGTTTTATGAGGTATCAAGTAATTCTGCCTGTCTTATTTACCAGTATAAGTTGTTTTCCCCCCTGTTTTAATGGATAGATCCTTTGTGTGTTTAGCTGCTTCTGGTGTGCCTTATTCCACTAGGGAGGTCTGTTTTCTCTTGGCAATATCTTGGTGCTTCAGGCAAGTTAAGGAACATTCTAATTAGATATGCTGTACGATATTTTGCACAAACATAATGTTATATATGTTATTTTGCACAAATATAATGTTGATATATTTGCCTTCCTAAAGATTTTCAGTTTTGTTCATTTGAATGAATATTTTATTTTATACATCTTTTTTCCTGCTCCAAAAATACCTTTAGAATTATTCATGCACTTCCTAGGCATTCACTGTGTAGCTTAGATGCATTCCTTTAAGTCAAAGTGTTTACTTCTTTGATATATATTGCCTAAGGAAGCCTTTCTGGCTTCACACCAGCCACAGGAACAATTAGAAAGCTCCCTATTCTGGATGCTGCAGGACTCCATTCCACTAAACGTAAAAGATCCCCTCGCACATACGTGCTTGTTGTTTCTGGCTCTAGGGGGCAGTGCTCATCTCCGTTACAAAGCTGAAGAGCCAGTGCTGTCCGAAGACGGCATGTGGCCAGCATGACTAAATGCCGAAGGCTCATGGAATGCTGTTACCTTCCCACCAAAGTGGGCCCTATTTTTCTATTTGCATTTTTACATGCTTTCGAACTTCTAGGTTGGCAGAAGCTGGGACAAGTAATGGGAGCAAGTTACGCAATACTAGGGATTCAAACCGTCAAAACTGCCGACCTTTCTGATTGACAAGCTCAGCATCTTAGCCACTGAGCCACTGCGTCCCTTTCCATTCCATTACAGCACCTGCAATATTGACAGCAGACCTTAACTTGGTCTGAAAAATCTTATTATCTAGACAGATCAGAGCAGGTGCTGGGTTTTTTTGGATGACATATACTTTTATGTTTCATTGTCCTCTGCATTGCTTGTAATTTCACCTAGCTGTTTTCCTCATTCGAATGTCACAGAGAAACCATTGTGAAGGAGAGAACAAGTTGCCAAAATATACTTGTGGATTTTCTTTTTGAGTGGTCATTTGTGCATTTATATAAACCTTCCACTATCTCTTTTTAGGGGGATATTTCCATTTTAAGAACTTCTAATTTGAAGAATACTATATATGATGCAGAGTATTAACACGGCATTTTTAGAATATTATCTCAATTGTTCTTTATAGTAATTGAATGAGACAAGTCTAAAGCATAGTATATTATCCCATGAGGAAAATAATGCATTTCCTAAAATTACCTTGTAGTTTCTATCCTTGTTGAAGTGAGAATTAGGGACCAACATGTAACCCCAACATAAGTCAGTGTAGTATTTTCTGTATCACTGTATGTAGCATATCTCCCATTGTGGTTTTCATTATTGGATAAATAGACAGTGTGACACTTCTATCTTTTTAGCACTCTGAACTTTTGCTAGACATTCAGCTTTGCTAAGAAACACAGCAATGTTTCTTTTAATCGTGGTAGAGTTTTTTGGGGTGTTTGTGTGTGTCTTTCAGTCTCTCCTGACTCCTGGAAACTGCCCAGATTAGTCCCTGCAATTTTTCTGGCAAGATTTCAGAAGTGGTTTGCTATTGCCTTCTTTCCAGGGCTGAAAGAAAATAACTGGCCTAAGGTCATTCTGGCCTAAGCTCACTGTGTACCTGAGGCAGGATAACAATTCACAGTCTCCTGGTTTGTCGTCTGATATCTTAACCACTATACTATACTGGCTCTTCTTTTTAATTGATGCATAGAGATAAATGATCAAAAGCAGAGAGAGAGATAGGAAAAAAAGTAAACAATACTGTTTCTGTAATTGAGGTGATAATATCCCTGCTAACTGTGCAGTGTCCATTCTCCTGTGAGCTGTTCAAAGCATCCAGTAGTGGGAGGTGCTTCAGTCTCCACATTCACAGGCTGAGCTTGATTTGGGAATGCTCCCCCCACCACGTGACTCCTCCTCAGCGTTCCCCAGTTTTTGCTTAGCCTCGTGCGAGACAGGCAGTGCTTTGGATGCTTCTTTGACTGAAACAGCTTTTGAACTGACAGGAATATAGCAGGTTTGGATTGCAATTCGGTTCCCTTTCGTTTTCTTTGTCTTTAGCCTTCTCCCAATCCTTATCAGTCTGAGAGTTCTGTTTAAGGGAAGCGCTGTTCGCCGCCCCCCCAAAAAAGAAGAGTGGCGGGAGGCTTTTGGAGTTGCTCTGCACCACCTCCCCAAAGCCAAAATTTCCTTACCTCTGCGCAGTTTGATTGCTGCTGTGTCTTTAATTCTGTTTCCTTGTTACAGCTTGATATTTCGTTTTTAAAAGTCGTTATCACCTTTACCCCCCTCCGAATGCTGTTTCTTCAGTGGGGAAGTTAATTAGGATTAATTCCCCTTCTCTGCCGCTCTGTCGATTGAGAGCTCAGGCTTCATTTGAGCTCCGGCTTCGTTTTGCAAGGCGGAAACTGCTGCTGAGAAGCGCACGAAAAAACTTTAACTGCTGGAAGCCATCTTGAGTGCCACCTTGTGGCTCGCCCCTTATCTGTCTTTCCTGAGCTGTGTGAGGTATTTTCTGCTTGAAAGCAGCAGAATCCCTCTAGGATTCTGAGAGCTATTTTACCCTCGTTTTGGCTACCTACACTCGAGGAAATTAATTCGCTTTTAAAATTGTTGGCTTAACCCTCACAGCCTTATTCTCAGTGGCACAGCGCAAGCAACACCTAGGCCAGTGTCTGCCTGTGCAGGAGCTGCTGAAAGCCTTTCAATCATCAATCCAGGCCTTAGGCGTTCACTATTTGGCTAATTGGATTACACATTAACTTGGTTGTTCTATTAATATTGGAGTATACTATATCACTACTCAGAAGCAATACAAAGCAATTCAGCAATAATATTATATAATTATTACAATCATAATAATCACGCATGTAACAAATTACTTGACAAGTTAATATTTTAATTTCAATAAATATTACTGAGATATGACTCATTTATATATATATATAGACCCAGTAAAATAAAAAATAAAATAAAATAAAAGGGGGCTATAAGAACTTTATCAGGGCAACTGTTCTTGATTCAGATCGGACCCTGGCGTGCCAACCGCCTTGTAACACGGATTATATTCAAATCCTGTTATTCTAATTTTAATCAAAATGGCAGATGGTAGCACCTCTCAGCACCTTGCTTGAAGATAAAAGCCAAATCAAAACACAGTGGAAATTCTAAAGCCTCAGAAAGGGACGCCTTAAGGCGCCATAAGGCCTTACAAAAGCAAATAGACAGGCATTCTCGAGAGGTCCACGCTGTATCTCAGGGTGCCCCCTCTTCTAGTCTCATGTCTTTTCACACCCTCCTCCTCCTCTCCTCTAGATCTCTTCCCTTTCATCCAGGCGCAGCTTGACTCCACAAGGACAACAGGTCAAGTGTCTGGAACACCACCAGATGGCCCTGAAGCCACATTCACTTCGACAGCCACTGGTCTCGCAGGGGTGACAGTTTAATTGAGGAGGTCCCAGAAAGGATGAAAGCCTGAATGGAGCTGCTGTTCGCCAAGGGATTGCAGCGGGGCTTCAACATGCGGTAATGTCCAGAAATTACCTAGGCTACCGACAAGAGCCCCAACCACTGAGGTCACTGACCAGGTCGAGCAACACCAGACCCAGGTACATTTACAGGGGAACCCCTCTCCAAGGCCGGAGGAGGAGGATGAGAAGGAGGAGAGGAGGAGTAGATCAATCTTTCAAATGGCCAAGTCTGAAGTGGGATCAATGAACGATACGAGCCCCTGTCAAGGCAGACCCTTAGAAGGGGAAATGTCTGAGGATAGGTCTTATTCCTGACAGCCTGCTTTTACAGGCTTATTCTGGGCCACAGCTTTTCAAATCCTCCTCTTGTTTAAGGCCAAAGAACTTTGCAGGCCTAAACAAGCCAAACACATCTGAACACCTGACCCTTCAGGATAGGGATCAGAGGAAATGATCTTCAACCAACCGGGAGTTGAAGCAGAGGTAATTCCAGTTCCCACCCATATTTTCGACCTGGTGCAGAATCAGTGGGCTTCTGCAGCGGTATACACCTCCCCAACTGGACATGATAGGAAATACTTCAACTTGGACCCTGATTTGCCAAAGTTACTGGGTACCCCGAGGTACCCCTTTCCGGAGGAAAAACAGGTCGACTAACCTACGCAGAGCTCGATCAGTCTGCCGCGTGTGTTTATCAGATCAGCCACGGCCGCCTCCTTCTTCATGCAGTCGTCTCTTAGATGGCTTCGTCTTTGAAACATGTTCCTTCCAAGCTGGTATCATCCCCCATTGTGGGATATGATGTTTGGCCCTTCCCTGGATCCGCTACTAATTGAAACACACAGCGAGAAAGAAAATTATCCTTCCTTTTTCGGAAGTCAGATCTCAGAAGCCCAGTCCTTTCGAGGGGATCCTTTCGATCTTTCTATCAGGATCCTTCTTTTCCAGATACTAGAGACCCGCCACAGTTAGACCAGGACAACAACCAGATAGGTCCAACTCAGTGGATAAAGTAGAAGGGTGATCAATCCAAAAGATCTCTTTCGGGGAACAGGGAACAGGCCCTTCTGGTGACCAAGAAACTCCCGGACCCAATTCCATTGGCGGACACCTTAAGTTATTCGCTGACCAATGGGACTCCTCTACCTCTGACACCTGGGTCAGAGATACGGTTAGATTTGGACTTGCGCTGGAGTTTAGATCCAATTCTCCAGAACCCTTCATGCATATACCCTCCTTCCAGAGACCCGGTCAAGCGTAATCTCATGGATTCCGTATCCAACATCTACTGGATATACGAGCCATCAACCAGTCGTGACCAACCAACAAGGGCAAGGTTTTTATTCACATCTTTTCGTTGTGCCAAAAAATTCAGGGGGTGGGTGGAGGAGCGATATTAGTTTGAAACATCTCAACCGTTTCTTAGTAATCGCAAATTTAAAATACATACCCTCGCAATCAGTATTACAGGTCATCAGGAAGGGAACGTGCTCATGTCCATAGACTTGACGGAGGCGTATCTGCACATTGCTATTCGGTCCCTTCCATTATAGGTTCTGAGATTCTGCACAATAACACCATTTTGATATGTGGCCCTTCATTCGGATTAGCCTCTGCCCCCAGGACCTTCACAAAAGTCCTCGCAGCAGTAGCTGCCACCTCAGGAATATCCCGGTATGCCTCCAGTGGTTATCTTGACGATATTTTGATTTTATCTCCTTCCGCCTATCAGGCAGTCATAGACACTCAGAACACATTATTATCCCTACAGAGAACATGGGTTCTTAATAAATTGGAGAAGAGTCAATTAACCCTTCGACTCGGTTAATTCATTTTGGGGTGGTCATAGATACGGTGGAAGGCAAAGTTTATCTGTCACCAGATCGACTAAATAGCATTCCAAAATTGGTTAAGGAAATCAGGGGCGCTTAAGAGGGTTCCCTAATGGACCTGTCAAATTGTTGAGAAAAATGATTTCATGTATTTCTATATTCCTTGGCCCGCCTTCACACTAATCCCTCCAGTGGTTCCTGCTACTGTACACAGCGATCCGGGCGAAGCAACTCCAAACACAAAGTCAGGGTTCTGCCCAAGGATCTCAAATTACTCCTCTGATGGTCCAAAACGGTTATCAATAGAGGCTGTCTCTTCAGGAACCACAAAGGCTCACCATCACCACAGATGCCAGTCTTGTTCAGATGGGGAGCTCACGTCCAGTCGCTCACAACCCAAGGCCAACATAGAACAATCATGCAGTATAAAACTGGCTGGAACTTCGCGCAGTACACCTGGCCCTTTGCAACTTCTTCCCCAGGTACGCAGTCAGCACATACTCGATACTGACAGACAATGTAACAGCCAAAGCTCACATAAGCAGGTGGGCACACAATCGAAGCAGCTAATGCGGGAAGTGGAGCACCTGTGTCGTGGGCGGAGAACAACATACTTTCCATCAAAGCAGAACACATTCAGGTCTGTCGAATATAAAGGCAGACTGGCTAAGCAGGGCCACCATAGATCAATCGGAGTGGCACCTTCACTCTCCTGTTCAAGAAGGGCACGGTCATTTGGTCGCCTGTGGTGGACCTATTGCTTCCCCTCTCAACACTCAGCTCCGAGATTTTTTCCAGGTACCCATCCCAAGGGTGGAGAATTTCAATTCGCTCCGCTGTCGTTGGCCCCTGGGGCTCCTGTATGCATTCCCTCCACTTTCGCTGGTTCCCGAAAGTCATCCAGAAGTTACTAGATGAGAGAGCGGATTACTTCTAGTGCGCCTTATTGGCCCAGACGGCATGGTTCACAGACCTCTGCAGTCTGCTCGGTAGCCCCCCCCCAGAGAATCCCATCAGACAGAATGCTCATTAACTCAGGGGCCCCTTCAACATCCAGATCCTCAATGGTCACAATTGACTTCTGGAGGTTGAGCAGAGTGGTTTGAAGGGCAAAAGCTCTCCAACAGAGTTCTTGACACTATCCCTAGCTACCAGATGCCCTCAACAATTCTATTTACAACGCCACATGGTCCACTTCTGAAAGTGTAGTAAGGGGTGTAGTAAGTTTCAAATTGATGCTGCCTCTCCTCTGTCGCTCAGATTCTAAGAGTTTTTTACAGGAGGGACTTGATAAGGGGTTGCAGCTAATACGTTAAAAAAAGGCAGGTGGTGGCCTTGCATCAGTTGTCACTCACGAGGGGCCTTAGTTCTCTTTCACATCATCCACTAGCATAAGATCTTTCCTTTGAGGAGCCACCATTTTATGGCCCTCCAGCAGTGCACTGTTATCCCACGGGGACCTTAACAAGGTTCTTGTCGCTCTCACTAAAGGTCCTTTCGAACCTTTGAAAACGTCAAGTCTCACATTTTCACGTACAAAGTAGTTTTCCTGTAGTGATCACCTCCGCTCGTCGTATCTTGGAAATTGCAGCCCTGTCTGTCAGACAAGATCTCTGCTTTTCATGCTGATCGTGTGGTCCTTCGTCCCGATCTCAATTTATGCCCAAGTTCAGTTCGGTTTTTCATAGGGCCAAGAGCTTATTCTCCAAATTTTTGCCCCAGACCATCACAGGAGATGGAAGACAATGGCATAAACTTGTTGTGAGGGCGTGCTCTGCGAACCTATATCAATGTACAGCGGCTTTCAGAAATCAGAGGCTTTATTCGTGTTCCTTCAGCCAAATTTCTCAGGGGTTACAAGGTTCACCATCTACAATAGGCCGTTGGATACGGGCGGCAACAGCAAAAACATATCAGACCCAATCTCTGCAGGTGCCTAGGGCATAACAGCTCATTCAACAAGGAATGGCAGCAACTTCGGCAGCATGGGTCCACACAGGCATCAATAACTGAAATCTGTCGGCCCGCCGGCTTGGGCTTCCCATCGCCTTCATTAGACATTACAAAATTGATGTGTTTGCTTCTGCTGAGGCTTCCTTCGCAGAAGAGTTCTGCAACGGGTCCACAGGGACCAGGTAGGAAGAATTCGCCAGACCCAGAGGACAGGCCAAGCTTTGGTATATCCCACTACTGGATGCTCTGAACAGCTCATAGGAGAAAGAGCATTGGTACTTACTTGACATGCCCATTTTCTTTGAGCTGTGAAGAGCATCCAGCCCCACCCTTTTTTCCGTCTGGTGGGGTCCGGTTTCGGCCAATGAACTTTTTTATATGTGAGGATGAGAGCGCTTATTTCTCTCATTTTTGCCAAAACTGGGGAATGCTGAGGAGGGGTCACGTGGCGGAGGAGGAGCGTTCCACAAATGAAGCTCAGCCTGTGAATACGGAGACTGAAGCACCTCCCACTACTGGATGCTCTTCACAGCTCAAAGAGAACGGGCGTGTCAGGTCAGTACCAACGCCCTTTCTTTCTCCATTCTGTGATCAGAGCAGGAGTTGGCAAGCAGCAATATACATTTGCCAGGTAGTGTAGGATAGAGGTATAATTTGTATGTGGTGCAAGGTTTTTTGCATTTGTGTTTTCAGTTTGGGATGTAAGTAAGCTAGCAGGAATTTAAGTCCCTGTACTTTGGGTGTTGGCTGGGGTCCAGCAGTCCATATAACAACAGAAAAGTTTGTTAACTTTGCCTATTTGTTAGGTTCTAGTTTCTGCTCCTGTCTTGGTCATATTTTAATGTT
Source organism: Laticauda laticaudata (assembly GCA_004320025.1). Lineage (NCBI taxonomy): Eukaryota > Metazoa > Chordata > Lepidosauria > Squamata > Elapidae > Laticauda > Laticauda laticaudata. The sequence continues at coordinate 54,120 of BHFT01000048.1, read as the reverse complement.
ATTATATTTATAGAAGAACTGGAACTCCTTTTAAAGCTATGAATAATTCTTTTTTGTTTTCTTCTTAATAGCCACTGAGCTTCCATTTTAAAGAAAGTTAACTTAATCATGAAGAATAATGGGTTATCTAGCTCAAAGGCCCTTTCATGTTTTGTTTTTAAAAAGAAATGTTGAAAGAAACTTCATAAAGGCACCAAATTCCTATGAATGTGGTTTTTAAATTGTATAAATGGTTTCAGTGAAATAAGATTAAGTACATGTAGTACTAAATGAATAGTTGTTTTAGAAACATAGGATATTAATTTTCTGTAATTACCAACTAAGGACACCCTGTATCTATGTGGGAAGAACATATGTATAATTTACCTAGTAGAAAATACTGTATAACTAAAAAACAGATTGCTAAAGGATATTTCAGAATGCCAATCAATGAAGCTGGGGTTATCAACTATTTCCAAATAACCATTCAAACATACCCTTAATTCTAATTACTTGATTGGAAGTGGCTGAATGTTTTTCAGCTGTACTTGGATTATTAAGCATATTTGTTGTACAAATATTTCTTAAACGTTACCTATCAGTGGCTAAGCATGTGGTAAATTGAATTTAAGAGATATTTAGGAGATTTTGCCATTTAAAATGAGGAAAATAGACAGGGGGTGGATTTCTACCAGTTCTGTCCACCTCTGTAGAACCGGTAGTTTTGAAGAGTAGCAGACATAGAACCGGTTCTATGTTTGCTGATGTTTTTGCTCATCAGCCCATCTGGGCTCTTACCTGATTGTTATTTCCTGATTTTTCAACTTCAGCTGCCGAATGAGGCACAGCTCCAGTTAAAAAAGCAGGAAAAGAGGGCTGTTTCAAAGGCTGCTTCTCTGCACACAGCATGCTGATGACGATTACAAGCGTGCACTCGCAGCTGTGCAGAAAAGCACATCATAAATCACTGAACCTCATAAATCCCGAACCGGTAGTTAACCCTATGTATCCCACCCCTGAAAATAGATGCAGTTATTGTCTGTCTGAGAACATTTAGATGTACAGCCAGCTCTGTAACTGATTTTTATAAGCATATTTGGCTCACCTTTTGAAATCAGCTGTTTTAGTTTGTGTTTAAGGATAGAATTCCGAGTAAGAGGAACATCATGGACATTTTTCTCTATTTTAGTGGAAATTATATCTTGAAGCTTTGAAGCTCCCAGTACTTGCAGAATAATTAAAATAGATTAACTATATGACTAGGCAGTCCTAAAGGTGCTTTTTCAAAAGGCAATTGGGCTATATTTTTTCCCTTGAGTAAGAAGATTGATGTTTCATTTCTCATCCAAGAAGCTTCTTCAGCCAGAACTGAAGAAGCTTCTTGGATGATTTATTCTGTTTGGAGTGCCAGTTAAATGCAAGCTTTGGGCTTTGGTTATATAGTATATTAGACAACCCGTGTTGGGTGATCATTTCAGAAATGTTTTCCTTACCTAAAGAGAGACAAGGAATGTCATAGGTGGCCAAAAAAAGGAGTGGGAGCAGGACCAACTTCTGACTTCTTGCCACCTTTCCCATCGAGTTTCCTTGTTTCCTTCTTGCTGGGTGGAGAAAGAAGCGAGGGATTGCAAAACTTGCTGGGAAACTACGATATCATGGAAAGTTGAAAATAAAGATCATATGACTGCAGCAGATTTTGGATAGATTCTGTAAGTTAACCCATTTGACCTTTTCATAAAAAAGGTTAATTCAATTTACAGATCATAGAGACATGAAAAACATGTAATTACTCAGTACATTTTATGTGAAGATTGAATCTTCCCAAATCTTTCTTGTTTGAAACAAAATGAGTGTGTGTGGGGGTGCAGGGGTGCATGGACATACATATACAAAAATGTATATCTAGATCTAGTAAATGGAATCTTAACAAAATAGGAACATTTGAAAATAGTGTCCACAGATTTATTATTGTTAATTACAGTAAAATTAATGTTTAATTTGAGAAGTGGTGTTTAAATAATAATACATATAATCATTATACCCAAACATGGAGGTGTGATGGCTCAGTAATTAAAGACATTGAACTTGTTAGCTGGAAATTTACAGCCTGGATTCAAGGCCAGAGTATTGTGTGATGGAGTGAGCTTCTGTTACTTGCCCCAGCTCCTGCCCATGTAGCAATTTGAAAGCATGCTAATGCAAATAGATAAATAGACACCACTTCAGTGGGCAGTAATAGTATTCTGTGTGCCTTGGTGTATAGTCAGGCTGGCCACATGACCACATAAATATCTTTGGATAATGCTGGCTTCCTCGACTAAGAAATAGAGATGAGCACCAACCCTTAGATTCAGATATGACTGGGGAAATCTTAACCTTTACTTTTACTTTATCCAAAAATAGATACATGCCCAAACAGCATAGTCTATAATATGCATTACTAACTAATAAGATCCTTATTGGGCGATGTTGCAGGCATTGAACCCATCTGTCAATTGCATAATAGTTTTAGCATTTTCTTCTTTATTATGGAAGGGACTGTAGCTCATATGGATAAAGAACAAAGATGAAAAATTGTTGTCAATAGTTTACACATAGAAATCTTACCCAACATTAGCTTTTTAAATCATTATTTCACAATAATTTCTTCTTTACCAATAGATAAATGACAGTGTTCAATGATATCTATTTGTGTTTTAAAATATTTGATGTTTGATCTATTTATGATGTTTGATCTATTTAATCTTTCTTAAATCAGAAAATGCTGCCTCTGTTTTATATGGGCATATGCCTTGTAAAGGCTGGGGCTTTTTTAAGGAAATCATTTTTTAGTAAAAGAGAACTCTTGGTGACTTCAAGGACATATCCATATGGTTTTCTTAGGAATACTATAGCATAAATTTGCTGTTTAAATTTGCTAGACTTTTTTTAAAAAAAACTTTGTAGTCTCGTATATCTCTCTGGAATGTTGTAGTGGTTTCCAGTCTTTAGTACTAACCATGCCCAATCCTGCCTAGCTTCCAAATCCATACTAAGTTGTCTAATTATTTTTATTTAAAAGCCATCTGAAGGGTAGGTTAAAAAATTATCATATTTTTCGAGAGGAAAATATTTGTGGCCTGATACATAGTATTATATCATAATATAGTTTGGTTATGCCTTTGTATAAAACAGGTTACTATCACTGAAGTTAACCCTGATTTTTAAAATCCTGGTTTATTCTTTATAAACTTTTTTTTGGATTAAGAACACAATATTTTAAAATTAGGTATATACTGAGACAGACAGTGAGAGAGGCTTGGATTACTGCATTTAAGATTTATTTGTCTCAGTTGTGCTTAATTGTTTTAGTCACACCAGTCGTCTTCATAGCATTTTTCACAGAGTAAAAAGAAGAAATGGATCTATAAAGTTTCTGTAGGTTGAAAAACTGGAATAAAATGTTGAATACATCTGTAAAAATAAATTTTCATATATAAAATATGAATTTCCTTTGGAAAATCTTTATCAAGCAGTATTTCCAATGTAGATATAAGATACAAAACAAAAAAATAATACTGTAGGACTGAAATCAGAGGAAGACATTTCCTTTTCCTAACTTTGTGAAGTAGATAATGCTTTTTTTAATTGAAGTATAAATCTCAGTATTTTCTACTTTCTGTCCCATTCAAAAACTCATAAATGTTTATATCTTAATAGATGATTGAAGAGATGATTGAAGAGATGATTCTTCATTTCCAAGAAATTTATTTTTATTTTATTTTATTTGCTATGATTACACTTAATAACTGCAGTATATGTTGTACTATACATAAAATTAAAAACTCAATTTGAAGAATATAGTCATGTTTGTAATTGTATTTAGAAGTGTTATACTGTTCTTTCCCTGGCAGAAATGTTATTTAAATAAAGCAGACAATGTTTTATTCTACAGGCCATCAGTTGTAAGGGCCAACACAGTATCTCCTACACGTTATCACGAAATCAAACCGTTGTAGTAGAATATACACACGATAAAGATACTGATATGTTTCAGGTAAGTGTACTAACATTACATGCTTTTGGTATCATTAAATAGATTTCCTAGAAATTTTAATGTTTCATATGTGCCTTATGGATTGGAAATTTGTCATATGAAACGTAATTCTCAGAAAGCTTTTATGCTGTGCCCTGTCTCTGTCTTTTATATTAAGAACATTTGCACTACCATGCTTGATCTGACCCCTGGACCATCTAATCTAACAGTCTGTTCTCATAGGACAACCAACTACACAAGGAAGCTACTGGCCTCCTAGTAGATGGCCTTTAGAGACAGTCACACTGCCTTTAAGGCTAATAGACATTGATCCTAGTATTGGACTTTTCACAGATTTTACAAATTTGATATGAAATCGTCTGTATTAAAATATTACAATTGTTGAAGAAAAATGTTAATTGCTTATCTGTCCAATTTATGGCTCTGTCCAATTTATGTATAATTGCAAAAGAGACCTATTTTGTAGTTATCTTCCTAGTTACACTTTCCTGTGATGTACTTAATGGATCATGCTTTTGAAAATTAGTTGGTTGACACATGAGCAGTAGCTTAGAATAATGTCCCTGAACTTGGATGGGCATTTTTGAAAGCTCTCTCAATGAAGACTAGTAGTAGTTGCATTGTTTATACTTTGATCTTCTCAATATGATTTTGAAAGTGTGTCCATGTGTACTATGTACATCATGCCCAGTACCCCAACTTCCTACTCCATCTAGAAAGGCCTTAATTAATTTTCAAGATTGCTTTGGAAGTCGATTAATTCAATTTTTTTCTTTGGATTTTTAAAAAATGATTTTCTCTACTTCAGTTATTTTCAAGCTCAGAACATATACTGCTGTTTGTTAATTTGATACCTTATTTATTTTTTGAAAAGCTCAGAATGGCTTCATATGACAAGGTGTCCCATCTTAATCATGTCATATCCCCCTTGTCTTCACCATTGTTCAGCAATTAAATGCTTCCAAAACATTGACTCTAATCTAGAATGTAAAAAAATAGTTATGCCACAAGATAAGCAGTCCAGTGATAATGCTTGCTGAAATTATAGTCTTGAGCTGCTTGATAATATCTGATGCAAAACTCATGTAAACCTGAACTACACCAGATAAACAAGAACAGTCATAGAAGAAACAATATCTAACTCAAAAGCAATCCAGTAAGAAGTGATGCCTCTTCAATCAAGCCTGGTAGGACAAGCTACCTGACCTATACAATCAGTAATCTCTACTCCCCTGTGCAGTCATCTTGATAATGTTATCTAGCTTGGTAATGAAATGTCTGTAGGAAGAAAAGCAAGCTCAGAGAAAGCTAAGAACCCAGCAACTCAGCCCTGAACTACATATTTTCACAACGGAAACTATCTGAAACAGCCAAGTATCTAAGTCTTCTTTGATAGCCTGGACAACCAGGAATTGCTTTGAGGCAAGTGAACAGATTGGATTGCTCCATTCCTCTTTGCCAGTGCACTTTATTTCCATACCAGGACAGGAAGCCTCTTCCTCCATAATTAGCATGAGAATGTGATGGGCTGATGGAGAGGTACAGATTGTTCCATTTTTTCACCAATTTGCTTGACAGAAGGCCATTAAAAAGATACCCTGAATTTTTATGTGGGCTACAGATAGGAGGGGATTGTCCCTCCTTCCTGTCTGTTAGCAGCCTAGTTGTTTGGAGCATATTTCTAACATTGGTCTCCTAGTTGACAAAGTAAGTCAGATGGATATTCAAATGGGAGAAAAACACTGTGTTCAGCAATATGTTTCACATTTTTTACCCATTAGAATGAAAACTATCAGATATAGGAGTGTCATGTCTGAATGGCAAACAATGCATGAAATTGGAAGTGTGGTGGTTTTTTCAAGTAACTCAATCTGGCAAATATTGAATTAAAAAAAAATACAATTCAATTTTTTTTTCAGCAATAGTACTAAGTTTTGATATGTTTTCCTGTAACTTAATGAGCTATTTTACCTAAAGAGTTGCCTAGATAAATTTTTAAAAATGGATCTAGAAAGTAATACTTAATATAGTAATTTCTCAGACCAAATTGTATTACAGAATGGTTGTTTGGGGGAGGGGGGTGGTATGGAGCATTGTATATGTTAATTTGAGTTTCTATTAAAGAAAGGGGATAGGGGGAAATGAAATAAACACATAAAATTTCTAGACAATAACTGCACCTGTGACAGTATTCTATGAATATTATATGAAAAAACATAGTTCAGGCACAGATTTTCAAAAGTGCATGTGGGCTTCAGATATTTCATATTTTTTGTGGCAAGTTTATTGATTTGAGTCCATGATATCAAAAACAAATATACTGTGATAACATATTCTTAAATAAAACATAATGGGGCAAACATTTTTGAGGGTTTGCACATAGGCAAAACAAATGTCCTCAACTTTTGAGCACAGTTGGAATCAGAATCTCAGTTAAGAGAAATGTCACATGACTGTTTTGCTCAATGATCACAATCCAGGCATTCCTAGTTTTAAGCAGTCTCTCAGACTGTTAAGGAAAGCAGGGGTGGGATTCAATTTTTTTAACAACCAGTTCTGTGGGTGTGGCTAAGTTGGTGGGCATGGCTTGGTGGGCATGTGACTGGCTGGGAATGGCTAAGTCAACATCACTCACATCAAGGTATGCATCTCCTTGCCTGGCCTGTCATGACTGTGGGGATGCTGCAATAGTCGTAAGTGTGAAAAACGGCGATAAGTCACTTTTTTCAGTGCCATTGTAACTTGAACGGTCACACCACACAAACAAAGTACCAGCAAAAGAGGAAAAAAAAACTCCAGAAAAGTTCCAGAGACAGCAAATCTAGTCCTGCCAAGAATGTAATAAGGGTGAATGGAGAGGCAGTTTCTGTAAGCAACACCAGAATGTTTCCTTCCTGCCTTCCTTACAGGATTAGGCCAGTAATTTCTTCTAACAACCGGTTTATCCGAACTGCTTAGAATGTTAACAACAGGTTCTAGTGAACAGGTATGAACCTGTAGAATCCCACCCCTGCAGGAAAGGCATGCAGGATGCTTTAGGGGGTTGGGGAAGACCTTAGAAGGCCTGGTGCAGGTTGCATGTGATTGTCTCTCTGCTCAGGCATAGAAAACCTTTCCGGCTAAAATCCAAGCATGATTTTTAGCCCCTGAGTGGAGAGATATTCACATGGGGCCTGCACCGTTCCTCCCAGAGACTTCCTCACCTCCCTGAGGCACTCTGCATGCCTTACCTTATCATGCAGCATCTGCGCTCAGAGGCTGAAAATCATGCCTGGATTTTGGCTGCGTCTCGTTTCTGGGGGCTGGCTTAAAAGAACTCGCCAAAATCCAAGCAGGCACAGAACCCAAATCTTTCAGCAGGGAGTTCTTTCTCTCTTGGGGTTTGACTGAAAGAGCTCTGCTGAAATCCAAGCAGGCATGGAGCTGAAGCTGGAATTTTCAGCCACCCTCCAGAGACGAAAAGGAATCTTCTCAGCAAGTGGCAGCAGCTTGAACATTCTCAGCCAGCTTCCCCATTGACTTTTTGGGGAAGCCAGCAGAGATTGCAAATGGTGAGCACATGATTATGGGGCAACTTGTCATAAGAGGTTGCCAAACATCCAGATTGTGATCATGTGACTGGGGTGTGTGTCATGTAAAGTCTTTCCAAGGCCATCATTAATTCAAACTCACATTAAACAAATGGTCATAAGTTGAGGACTACCTGTATGCAGTTATCTTCTGTAGTCCTCAACTTATGGCACCAATGAGCCCAAAATTTATGTTGTAAAGTGAGACCTTTAAGTGAATTCTGCCCCATTTTACAACCTTTCTTGGTACAGCTGTTAAGTGAATAATGGCAGCTATTAAGTTAGTAACACAGCTATTAGGTGAATCCTGACTTCTCCATTGACTTTGCTTATCAGACAGTTGCAAAAGGTGATCACATGACCCCAGGACATTGCGACCATCATAAATATGAACCAGTTGCCAAGCATCTGAATTTTGATCACATGACTGTGAGCATGCGCTGGTCATAAGTGTGAAAAATAGCCATAAGTCCCTTTTTTCCGGTGCTGTTGTAACTTCGAACAGTCACTAAATGAAGTGTTGAAAGTCAAGGATTAACTGTAATTTTCAAGCCTCAAGCAGAGGTCTTTTTTCTATTCTGTTACCTCAGTTCCTCCCAACTGTGATTGAATATAAGATGATCTGCATCCTGAAGCAGCATTCCCTATGCTGGCTGGGGAATTCTGGGAGATGAAGTCCGCACATCTTAAAGTTGCCAAGGTTGAGAAACACTGACCTAAGCTGTGCCCATTTCTAATTGGGGAGGGTGACTTGTGTGAAGTACAGTTAAACTGTTCAGTTGTTTTGTTCACAGGGCTTCACTTAAGGATTTTATTATATATATACTATTAGAGATATATACTATACTACTATATATATATATATATATATATATATATATATATATATATATATATTATATTATATATATATATATATATATATACTACTACTACTACTACTACTATACTACTATACTACTATTATATACTATTAATTCTTTCAGGTTGGCAGATCAACAGAGAGCCCCATAGATTTTGTTGTAACAGATACGATTTCTGGCAGCCAAAACAGCGATGAAACTCAGATCACTCAAAGTACTATTTCCAGGTTTGCATGCCGCATTGTCTGTGACCGGAATGCACCGTATACAGCCAGAATATTTGCTGCAGGATTTGACTCTTCCAAAAACATATTCCTTGGGGTGAGCATGCCAAGTTTTCACATTCATCATATGATGAAAGGCTGCTTCAGATAATAGCTTCTTTCAAAGCAATGGCTGTTTCTTGCAGACCCATCCATTTTATAAAAATAGGAACAAAGAGTTCTGAAAATAGCCATACTTTTATATAAGTATTTATATACCACATTATCATCTTTTTAGATTCACACACTAACTCTTGGTGAGTGACAAGATAAAATAAAGCCAACAGTGGAAATAGAGGAACCTGCCCGCCAAAAGGCATCTGGCATCAGCCCCCAAACACCTCCAGAAAAACTATGTTTTAAGAAGCTTCCAGAGCTTGGGCTAAAAGCACTTCCAGAGAGTTGGGCAGTGATGAAAACAGTGCAACTGGGCCTTGAAATCCCAGAAATGAGGGGAAACCAGTTGCTTCTCCCAGCATGATCAAAATGGTTGTGCTGAACCTAGAGAGATATGGACATGTAGATAACCCAACACCAAGCCATAGAAAGCTTTATAGATTAAAACCAGTAATTTAAGTTGCACTTGGAAGCTGATTGGAAACCATTGCAGGCTTTCAAAATAGATACAGTGTATGTCCAACAGCAAGCACCTATGAGCACCAGGTCACTGCATTTTGCATCAGTTGAACCTTCTATGTGGTCTTTAAATGCAGCCCATGCAGAATGTTCTAGAATGCTTAATTGTCTTATCCAATATTATGGACTTTAACTAGTAGCAATTCTCCAGAACTTCAGATAGAAGTAGATCATTTGCTGAGTTGGCTGACTTGCTTGTTTGCTTTCTCTGGTTTTTGGCTGTGTTTATGTTGCTTCCATCATTGCCAACTTAGAGCACCTTAAATATGTTTAGTTTTGTATATATAGAGTTAGAGACCAAAGAAAGCAGTCAATAATATAATAAGATCATAATAAGATCAATTACCAATGGTATTGGTAAAAAGGAGGAACATTTTTATTTTTGTAAAAAAAAATGAAGCAAGAAATGAAAGCTAAGTTTGACTCGTTAATACAAACAGTGCTTGCTTTGAAAGTTTGGTCAGAATTTGTCCATTCTTTCTCTGAAAACAATATTTGGTTTCTTTTTTTAATTGCTATATATCTCTAAATAGACTTCATCTTCTATTCCTTATTAATCTCAGATAATTAGTTCCAATTACATATTATTTGTTGACTAATGTTATTTCTGCATCTCATAATAAATGTTAAAGCAGTTTACAGATGAAGCCAAAAAGGCAGCTGTATATGATCTGTTGGAAGGCCCCTAATTAAGACAACCATATTTTCTATTTGAAATAGATAAAGGAAACTTTTTGCAAAATAGTACTAGTTATCCAGCATTTAGTCCAAGTTATTGATAATCTGTTTTGATTCCAAGCTGTATTCTTTTTCCTCTATTTATCTTTTTATATGTGGTTCTAATACTTGGCTGTATTAGGCACTTGGTAATTTCAGTATGGAAAGCCTGAATAATTTATTTATTTTTTATTTCTTGTGGCATTTTGTCTAGGAAAAAGCAGCAAAATGGAAGAATCCAGATGGACACATGGATGGATTAACAACTAATGGCGTTCTAGTCATGCATCCTAAAGGAGGGTTCACTGAAGAATCGAAACCTGGTGTTTGGCGAGAAATTTCAGTCTGTGGTGATGTATATACTCTACGAGAAACAAGATCTGCTCAACAAAGAGGCAAGCTGGTAAGTTTGTTTGTTTATTTATTTATTTATTTTGGTTTGTCAATCGTTTACAAGATAATAGGTATATCTATATACCAAGTTATGAATACATGAAATGGGTACATAAAAGAAAAATAAAAGAAACAATAGGACAGGGATGGTAGGCACGTTGGTGTGCTTATGCACGCCCCCTACGACCTCTTAGGAAAGGTCAATAGTAGACAGTCTAAGGTTAAAGTTTTTAGAGTTTGGGGAAGAAACCACAGCGTCAGGGAGAGTATTGCAGACATTGACCACTCTGTTGCTGAAGTCGTATTTCCTGCAATAAAGTTTGGTGCGGTTAACCTTGAGTTTGTATCTATTGTGTACTCTTGTGTTGTTATGGTTGAAGCTGAAGTATTAATTGATAGGTAAGTCATTGCAATGTATGATTTTATATACCATACTTAGATCGGACCGAAGATGGCGTAATTCAAGGTTTTCTAGGTCTAGAATTTCAAGTCTGGTGGCATAAGGTATTCTGCTACGAGTAGAGGAGTGGTGAACTCTTCTCATGAAATATTTCTGGACTTTCTCAACTGTATTAATATCCGATATGTAATATGGGCTCCAGACTGATGAGCTGTATTCAAGTATTGGTCTAGCGCATGTTTTGTATTCTCTAGTAGTGTAATAAGGTGGCATAAGGTGTTCTACAATGAGTAGAGGAGTGGAGAACTCTTCTTATGAAATATTTCTGGACTTTCTCAACTGTTCTTTCTCTTTTTCTCTGGACTGTTCTCAACTCATCAGATACGTAATGTGGGTGCCAGACTGATGAGCTATATTCAAGTATTGGTCTAGCAAATGATGAAAAAAATTAATTAATTAATGATGAAAAACATGATTTAAAATTATTTCTAACCATTAAAGAACATTAAAGTGGTTTTTAGTTAAACAAACAGTAAAGTTTGTTCAAAAGAAGTTTAACAAACAAGACAACATAAAAACTCTGCAATGGTAAATAAGAATGCAGAAAACACGAATCCATCTGAAAACCATTACAACAGAATCATTTAACTTCTGAATGAGAAACCATTCAGGGATTTGCAGGAAAAGAAGTCCTGCTAGACACACTGTTTAGCAAAACGGACCTTAAGCATGCCTAACCTACTAGATCTGGTGAAATGGATGGAGATCATAAGAATCGAGGAATGCTGCAATTACATTACCTTGGGCATTGAGGATGATAACTAGCACCTTGATTTGCACCCAGAAGCAGACTGGAAATCATTGTAGCTTACATAAAGATACACAGATTTGTTCTTGAATTGGAAGGTACTACATAAAGTCACTCATGTGGTTGGACTGTTGCAGTGTGCTATATACATGGGCTGCCCTTGAAGACTATTTGGTAACCACATTTCGTCCAGATTGTAGAGTTGTGAATGGATATGGGTATACCTTGAAACATTCTAGGTTCACTTCTGCTCCACAAACTATACTATAGGCTGCTAATCAGCAAATAGGTGGAATTCAAAGTGTTCGTCCTCATTTACACCCACTCCTCATTTAAGTGACAGAGTTCCATTCCAATGACCAAGTGGTCACTAAGTGAATACATGAGAGAGAAAAAGCAACTGAAGATCACTGATTGCTGACCTTTCAATCAGATAAAGTTGTATAGTTACTCATTCCTCCATGCATTATAAGATGCATGAAATTTTACAGTAAATGCTGCATTGGCTAAAAAATGATTTTGATTACTGTCATATTGCAAATGGTTGTGAATGAAGTTGCTAAACAAGAAGTGGATATAAAAACTTCTTTGTGGCTTGAGGCCTGATGATCTAGGAACACCTCTTCTGTTTATGTTTCCCATCCTATAAAATCTAATATAGTGGGATGTTTCAGGTTCCATCATTAAAATGCTGTCAGATCTCAGAGATGGTTCTTTTCTGTAGCTTTATCTGTCCTGTGAGATAGTATCACCTATTCACTCTTCTAAAGTCCGCACAGTCACAACACTGTTGTTGTTTCTACAAGCCTTGGAATGTGGCTTGCACTCAACAGGCCCTCAGATAAGCATTTTTCTACTTATTTTATTATTTGAATATGTTTGTGACTCATTATTAGGTGTCTATGGAGATTCCCAGTCATCCAGGTCATGAAAAAGCATCTTTGGGACTAATTATTAAACTCGGGTAATGGGGGCAGTTTATAAATCAGATGGATTGATACTGGGAAATGTGTTTGCAAGGAAATTCTCGTAGAATGAACTTACAGCTCTTAAGAATGCATAAGTTAGAAAAGAATCTGCTAAAATAATAAAAACATAATTGTCCATTGCTTTAGCTCTTATTATACAAATGCCATTGTATTCTACACAAGAAAAAGAGAAGGCTGGATGGCTCATCATAATATAAGNAATAATAAAAACATAATTGTCCATTGCTTTAGCTCTTATTATACAAATGCCATTGTATTTTACACAAGAAAAAGAGAAGGCTGGATGGCTCATCATAATATAAGAATTTAAAGAAGAGAATGAAAGTTTCATTGCTTCCAGAAGTGTGGGGGAACGTTGTGAAAAGAATAATTTTCAAATTGTTCTTTTTTTCTGCCTGGCATTTTAGGTGGAAAATGAAACCAACATCCTACAAGATGGTTCTCTCATTGATCTATGTGGGGCCACACTCTTGTGGAGAACAGCAGATGGCTTATTTCACACACCAACTCAGAAGCACATCGAGGCTCTACGGCAAGAAATCAATGCTGCAAGGCCCCAGTGCCCTGTGGGACTGAATACACTGGCTTTTCCTAGCATTAACCGTAAAGAAGTGGTAGAAGAAAAACAACCATGGGCTTACCTCAGCTGTGGACATGTCCATGGTTATCATAACTGGGGACACCGCAGTGACACCGAAGCCAATGAGCGGGAATGTCCCATGTGCAGAACTGTTGGTCCATATGTTCCTCTTTGGCTTGGGTGTGAGGCAGGCTTTTATGTTGATGCTGGTCCACCAACTTATGCTTTCACCCCTTGTGGGCATGTATGCTCAGAAAAATCTGCCAAATACTGGTCTCAGATCCCATTGCCACATGGTACTCATGCATTCCATGCTGCCTGCCCTTTCTGTGCTATCCAGCTGTCTGGAGATCAGAACTGTATCAAGCTTATTTTTCAGGGTCCAATTGACTGATAATGCTATTTTACAGATGACCATTACACAGCTCACTTTGTTAACAATTTACTGTGAAGATAAAGAATTGCCACTAACTCTAGATTTTACCTTTTTTACAAAATAAGATTGTTATTAATGAGGACTTTGGGGTGGGATTAGCAGCTGAGATGTGAAGTTATTTTGATATCTGGAACCAAACAGTTATCAGTGGCATTGCATGCTGAACAGCAGCATGTTCATGATGACATCTTTTTTGGTTAAGCTGTAGTATATTTGTAAGATTTGTAAGATTAGAAGAAAAATACCAGTGTCTTAATGATTTTTTTAATATTGGATTTTTTAACAGAAATGTTTTCTTCTACATTTTGAATGACAAGCCTTTAAAACACATATTTTTTCAATCTAAAAGAAGCAAACAGAATGTAATTAGTCCTCTCTTTTTAATTTGCAATATAGTTAACTTGAATAATTCATTCTCAAAGAGGATGTATCAAATATTTGAGTAAAACTGGGTGAATATTCACTTAATACATTGAACATAGAGTGAACATAAAAGATTGGCTTTATCAGCATAGCACAAAATATTATGAGATTCTGCAGTGTTGTCTAATATAGCTGTTCAAGAGACATAGTTACTTGAAAGTTGGGGATCTCTGGCTTTCTGTGTTATTTTTCTTTCCTTCAAATAAAAGTTCCTATGTTAAACAATACTCGTAAAACTAATAGGGGAAGTTTGAGGAACAGGTTACTCCAACCTAAGTTTAAGATGGTGTATGCAAAATGAACATTTTTTTCTTCGCTTCTGACTCCTCTGAACCAGCTCTGTTATCTATCAGTAGCAGGGACCGTACTATCATTCTGCCCTGTATTTTACTAAATTAACTCAGCACAGAATGGTCCTGTTAAGGATTAGCATTAGACCAATTATCACAGTGGTGTAAGAACCATATTTCTTTTTCCATAGTACTCATGGCTCTTATCCTGTGCTAATAATCTTTTCATGCATGTTCTTCCTAGCTTGGTTGGTCCTGCTTGGGTCTCATTCTTTTATGGTGCTCTTGCAGCACCATGGGCAAAGTGGTTCTCCCACCAGTGTAGTGATGCTAAATGTATCTCATATATATTCAACGGTCATAAGTCGCAATGTATAACAAGTCTTTTTCAATTTTGCATCTGGTGTCATTTATAATGTTCATGCATATCATACCTATTTGTACCATCTTAACAGTTTTGTCTCTTTCTAATTCTGCCTTTTGGATTTACTTGTATTAACTTGCCCTTGCATGTCTGGGACCTGTGAGCAAATGAAAATGTAGCAACTTATTAATCCAGTTTTTCAGTAGTTTAACTTTCTACAGTAGTGGGAAGTTTTGGATAATTTTTTGTGGAACATACACAAACTGCCCTTGATCAGTTTGATGCCCTCTTCAGTCTTAACCAATTGCAGAAAATTCTCCATAATTCAAATGTTTAAATTCTTGGTAATCATTTTGAAATAATAATTTAAAATAGGTGGTTTTGTAGCACCTGCTTCTTTTATGTTTCCCATAATGTGCAAATCTTTTCTTATAATATGGTTGACTTGTTAATGTTTGGTTTGCTATTTTTCTTTTCTTCCTTCTATTAATTTAATTTAGAAGTTGCATCTAAAAAAACCCTTTAAATGTTTAGGATCAATTCATGTCTTAAGTAACTAGAAATTCTTGATTTAGTATAGGAGGAATGGTGGAAAGGAAACGGGACAAATTACTGCTCATTTTGAGAATAATTTTACATGTACTTCATTGTTGTTTTGTGATAGAAATTCCATTGTTGTTTTGTTTTGTTTTATACTCATGCTATCAAATTTATTCAATTTTTCATATTGCCATGAAAAAATTAGTCCCTACCAAAGAGAAATTAGTTACATATCTTGAAGTAAATCTTGCATTTTGGATTACCTGTTAAAATGCAGAACAGTCCATTGGTTTACTTTGTCCTTTGTTTAAGTATATAAGTTATATGAGTTTAATATATTAACAAACATATATACACACACATACACTTGAATTGGCCTGTTCATAGTTAAAACATAATAATTTATAGTAAGTTAACCTTTTGAACACTTCACATGCCCATGCTCATTGACATGTTTGTTTTTATTTGCTGATGTTTAATACACTTTTCCTGTATAAAAAGTTCAGTATTTTTAATTAGAAACATTAGTTTCTCTTTGTCTAAAAGGATTTTACTTACTGCAGTATATTGCATCAAATACATACTCTGTAGCTTGTCTAGCCCATGTGATAGATTGGGAGAGCCAGTTATTTTCAAAACATTTTGTATTAGTGCCTTCTAAACGAATTAGCACCTTGCTCTGATTTCATGATAAAACATGTAGCTCAAATCTTGATTAGCTGTTATCTTTTAATACAGATACTTTTAGTCCTTTATATGACTTCCTGTTAATTCGTGAAATGCTATGAAATCAAAGTTAAAAAACTATTCTTGTTACTTTAAAAGGTGAAAAAAGAAACATGGTTGCCATGTTTGACCATGTTATATGCAAGGTTATATGGAGATCCTATACTAATTGCTCCAGCAATGAAAGTTGTTCCAGATATATATTTTTCTTTTTAATGGGTCATATGAACCCACTCATTCTGCAGTTCTGAATCCTTTTGTAACCTGAGCAGCATGTATAGAAAAAAACCCATATTTCCTCATACTAGGAGTCTGAATCCCATTTTTCCTTATACATTACAGAATTTGATTTGGCTCCTCTTTCTGTTTCAGACAGCTATTGGCTATATGAAACATTCCCTATACAATTTGCCAGTGCGATTTATTGAAAGAGCATTCTCAGTCTCTTCCTCTTTTAACCTTTTAGAATTTAAAAAACTATTTTGGATATTGATCTCCTGAATTCTGTCAGCAATAATATTTTCTACAAATTAAGATTTTTGAAGCAGTGTCTTTGTCAGTGTTATCTGAATAGAATTTAAAACTCTTGTTATACAAATTTACTTCAAAGTGTGCTTTGTGTCTTATTTTAAATTTTATTTATTGGCTCACATATTACACAACTCTCTCATTCCTCATATAGGAAAACATTTTTTGCTTGTAATAAGCCTGTAATCTGCGTATTCATGTTCTTCCTTTGAAATGTAATTCTTGTTTATTAATCTCTTAATTCTTTCCAATCTAAACTATCCAATTATGGTTCTTCAGTGCCTCAGGCTTGCCAGACACAAATAAAAGATATTTGTTTTGGATTCCAGGTTGAAGGGGTGAAAGGGAGCATTGAAAATTGTGTGCATTTTTCAGAATAAGACAACTCTAACGCAAAACAAGCCATTAAGTGGCTTTTTTTGCATGTTTTAAATGATTGTCTCATTTCATGTTGAACTTTTCCCCAAAGAGCTATGAATTTCTTAGTGTACTCTTTCAATCAGTCATTTTCAGTCTATATTTTACTTAAATGGATATAATTGTGTGACATGCTTCACCTGACTCTGCGTTTATAGGGCTCACCTGAAAGTGGTAACACAGACTAAATTGCACAAAACTCTAAACTAAAGTGTGGTTGAGTACTTTATAATTTCAAATGTCATGCAAACTCAACCAGCATTATGCTCCTTAAAATTTTCTGTGCATTCTTTTGAATGTTTGCAGTGGTGCTTGCTATCATCAATCCTCTTTTTCTGTCATTTCTTAATGTCAGATTGAGAAATCTTGACTCATTCCTTGGTCATGGAGTAGTTTAGAAATATTTTGGCACTTTTCTAGAAAGATAAGCATGAGTCTGATCTTTGTTTTAAAATATGTTTGGGGAAGTTGAAATGCTTTTGTTTTAATACTACTTGCATGATGTCAACACGCCTACCCCACTCAGTTGGACATAGATTCAAAGTATATATAGGAACTGGCCAAAATTGCTTGAGATATGTTAAATTGATCTATGCGATACTTTCCAGTGGGTTTTCTCTAAAAGAAAACTTAAAAATTTATATATTTTGAAATAAATTGGAGCTTTTATTCCTTTAAAGAAAGGTTATTTAATCTGATGCTTCCAGATGTGTTGGGACTCAAACCCCCCAGGGATTCTCAGTCCCTGAGGTTACAAAGATTTTTGGAAATTGTAATTCTGATACATCTAAGGGATGCCAGGTTAAGAAAAACTGCCCTAAAAAATGAATTCAAAGCATGTGCAAACTTTTTCTTCCCTGCTCTTCCAATAGCCAATTGAAAAAAATCTTGAATATTTATTAAAAAATCAATGCAAGTCACGCTAACCTGTGTTGGGATATCCACTAATGTCAATATAAAATATTAACTGAAATCTTGTAAGTCTCTGGACAATTTCTCTTCTTAGTCACTGAGGAAATGTTTCTGTTTTTGTGTTAGCTTCTCTGCTCTAGAACTCAATAATTATTTATTTCATTGCTGGGGTACTTGGTTCCTTATAAACAGCAGACTTTCTGAAATCTTAGTTGTCCCTACAATTTGAATTTCAGGAAAAAAATATCCTAGATTTTTCTGAAACTTCATGAGGTTTTTAAGAATCCCTTTCTGTCAAGCAAATTGCAAATACAAAAATAAATTTGAACAGGTTGACCTGTGCAAATAAGTCAAGATACATGTTTTGCTCCTCCATTTGTTAAGTAAATAAGAACATTTTATTCTATGCATATATAGTTATAAGTACCATGGATCATTAAACAGTGCCAGTTTAGAAACTGCAAAACCTCAGATTTGTTATTGAAAGGATTCATTGTTCCATAACAGCAATAATTGTTTGTCAGTTGATGGATTTACCTATGCTATTTGCACTAAAAGCAATGCGATTATCCATTTTACTGTCTAAATGACTTCAGATATTTGTGCTGTGTATCCATTTTCTTGTTTATGCTCATATCTTCTTATAGTTTCCAGACAATGGCACAGGAACAGTTAATAATTTCTATGAAGAGATTATGAATGTTAAGCCATTCAGTTCACTGTGATGGATTTAAGAAGGCAGATTGTTCCATGGAGATTGCTTCAAGCAAACTCAGATGATTTCCTCTAGTACGTGTGTTTTTACAGATCTGAATCTGATTGGAGAACTTGATAGTTGTTCAATGTAATTTAGCATTCATTCCAAAAATTATTTTAAAAAAGAACTTATGTTAATCCTACGGTCAAATATCTCTGAAACATTTCAATAGGATAGTAGCTTCCTTTCATTAAAAAAATCTTAATAGTCCTAAATTTTTCTCAAGGTGATGTTTTGATTAGTTGGAAAGCTGATATTTAATAAAACAACCTAGGTTGTTGAGATACCTTACATACACACAAAATCTCTTTGCTTCACTGAGAGGCATCTTATAGTTTAGTTGAGTACATTTAAGCACAAAAGCAGAGCTAGAGAACATAAAAGGAGTCAGTGCAGTTTAGAACATCTGGATATCAAAAGTATTGCAATTGTTATTGGCATTATGTTATTTTAATAACAATCGGTATGGCTGGTAATTGATCAGGATGAATTCCTGCTAGGGGTCAAGGTGAAAATATGACTGCTGAAAGATTGCATCAACAGCTGGGATAATTACCAAGAAGCTCTTCAGAGGAAAAAGAAATACTTTTCACTAGTTCCTTTCCATATGAATATCAATAGTTGGTAATAATTTTAAATGCATTCTTGCGGTAGTTTTGACATACATTTCTGGATGTCTTTTTCAAACTCCCAGTGTTAAAAATACTTTTGAGTAGGAGTATCATGAGTTTGTTGGAGCTTGTATTCTTACAACATGATGGCTTACTAATCAGTTAAAAATAGTTCAAGAACCTGAAAATTGGCATGTAACCGATCATACTAAAATCAGGTCTGCATCGAACTTCAAATATGTGCAAAACAGAAAACACTGTTTGAAAGTTTTCATTGTGCTGGATTTTGGATGAAACAACACTCTAGAAGGAACCCATAAAGATACAGGAGTGGTGCTACAGAATGAGTCGGGTAAGGCCCTCTTCTAGTAGCTCTGGATATCATACTCCAACCACCTGCCTGCCTCCAGTCTCCCTCCTCTTCCACAAACTGTTGTGTGGAACAGCACTGTTTTGTTCTATATATAGTCCAAAGATTACAAAACATGCATGGTTCACTTAGAATACTGGCTACTCAATACAGTTGTTCCGTGCATGGAACGGTTTGCACATTCCTACAGAAAATCCATTCTATGCAGGCAACCATTATAGTAACCTTAAAGTCTTAAATGATTCTAAGTTTTCTTATATCTTTAAATGATTCGGAATAGGAAAAATGTATATTGATTTATTCCATAAAATTAAAAACAAATTTGTGTAAGACATATTACTGTAGGTACCTGTCTAGTATTCTTTAGATTTGGAGACCCTTTTATACACAATTTTAATGTTGAATTTATCTGATTACAAGTTTCTTGATGACCCTCTTCACCTAGAAATAAAAGTCACCAGTCTGCACACTAGAGTGGGTATTGATTTGTTTGGGTGTTAGCTAGGCTTTGGGGTGTTCTGTCCTATGAAAACTGTTCCCTGGAATCTTGTTAGGAATCTGGGCCTCTTAAATGGTATTTTCAGGTCACTATTATCTACTAGATCATGCTTTAATCAGTCCACATCTATAGTAGAGAGGGCTAATGCAAGTTGTAGCTCAGACACATCTTCCACACCTATAAAATATAATCAAGATTGCCCACTTAGAAGTTGGGGGGGGGGGAATATCAGTAATGATGAACAAGCAATCATTTGGCATCTTACTAAAAAAAACCCTCTCTAATACATGTAGGGGAGACTTAGCTTTATAGTAGCAGTGTATTGAAAATATTGTCTTAACTGTTGATCAGGCTTGGTAAAACAAATATGCAAGAAACTCATTCTGGTATAAAAGTTATTCAAATAATTATCTAACTTAATTTTTTAATGTAACACCTTTTTCCTATGTTAGGTAATTCATTGCCTAGTAAGAAGACTAAATTGTAAGGAGCAAATATGGAACTCAATCAAAACTATTCCTAGAGATCTTATTTTGGACAAACCCACTTGAAAGATGGAAATGGCAATATTGACTTCAGTGTTATCAGCTATTAATGTTCTGAATTATATTTGTGAAATTGGCCTTTTGTACAACAGTGTAAATGAATATTAACATAATTTAACTTGTATGTTTTGGAAGTACAAGCCATTTTACAGGAGGGGGAAAATAAAACAGTATTCCAGTATTATCTCTTGACTCCTTTTTTATTCTTCATATTTCAAAGCTGTAACAGGAATGCAGTGTTTGGTTTGTGAATTAAAGTCAGCATTTCTTTTTAAGGCTATCAAATAAATGGTTATAAGAATACTTGGTGTGTAGAGATCTGAATCTAGCTATGTTGGTCCTTTGGAGCAAATTGGACCCATGGACATTAAGAATTCTGGAAAGGAATACATTAATGGTGGAAGTTCTTATGTATGAGATTTCAAGATAAAAACACAGCAGTGAAATTTATCATAAAGGCCATTAATAATAGATATATGTTAAGACCAAGCAGCAGAAATTTTTTACATCTTTCTACAACTGCTCCTCACCTGAAAATTTTTTCCAAGTGCCATAACAAGATTAAACAGGCCATTCAGACTGTTTATTGCATATAGTTCTGCATGTACTTTCATATACTTGAAGTGAAAATTCATTTTGTTCAGGACAACTTTTTTAATGAGACTGTTCTTAAGAATACAAGCCAATAAATAAATAAAATATATATTTTTAAAAAGGAAAAAAAAGAATACAAGCCAGGTGATTTAAGACTTAGAAGCCAGATTTTGTGGTGTTTTACAAAATTACAATTGTGAGTGAAAAAAAAAAGCCTTGTGCCAAATGAAACCCCAGAGCAGAAGTGAGGAGTCCAGTTTCCATAGTGGCCATTTTGTTCACAGACATCAACTTGTCTTCATTCTCCCTCCAAACTTAATCATGCTATTCTTTTGGGGGTAAGTAATATTACACAAACTAGAAAAATAGTAAAAAGTAACAGCCAAAAAAGCAAGAAATAAACAGGAAAATATATATTGCTTATACCAAGAGTAATCATATGCACATCTCAACTCCTGGCCCACGGGCTGGATGTGCCACATGCTGGTCATGCCAACCCCCAGTTTAGCAAAGGGGGGAAAGTCCTGATATGTGACACCACCATCACAACATGAGTTTGGCACCCTTGCTTTACACCATTCAAGCCATCCTTAATATATTGTTCCCTGCCACTCAGCTCCTTTTTCTGAAGAATTTCATCAGGTTCAACCATCATCTCAGTCTTCCCCTTTCTCTTAACCCATTCATTCTGCTTTCCTATATTTGTTTTATAATTCAGAATTAGTACTTACTAATTTTCTCCATATGATCAAACAATCTCAAAGTACTTATTTTGTGTAGGCCATTTTTATTCATTATATTTAAACAATTCATTAGTTATTCGGTTTTGTTCCTGTATCTTTTATCACAGACACTTCTTAAAGCCCCTGTCACACTGCACCAATGGATGGAAAGAGGATGTAAAATGGAGAAAAACGCTTGCCATCCGTTGGTTAACGCATGGCATCCGTTCTGTACTCACTGCATGCGTGATTCATACGTTCTATCCATCCAGCATCCGTCTACTGAGATTTCATCCGCTCAAAAAAGTTTTGAGCTGCACAAAACTTTTTGAGCGGATGAACTTTCCGCAGCGTCCGTTCTACATCCGCAATACATACAGGGAACAAACGTTCTACATCCTTACACGTCCGCTGTATCTGCTCGGCATCCGCTGCGCATCTGCGCAAATCGCATCCGCTCCAGCAGAAAATGGAAAGAGGGAGGAAGCGAAACGGACGTGGAACATCCACGCAGCGTTAGTAGCACAGACATAGAAAGGATGTAAGCGGATGCAGCTCGCATATAAAACATCTAAAATGGACAAAACGTTTGCATAGGGGACGTATCTCGGATATTTGGATGTCTGGAGGATGTCTAGAGATGCAGAAGGACACCTAGCGGAAAACCGACATTTCCTATAAAAAGGGGGAGGAAATCACCTGGATCTCACTTTCAATCCAGCAGCCCTGGTGTGCAGACCTCTTCAGCCTTGCTCTTGCTCTCTCCACAGCATCCAGTCATCTCCACCATGGATCGTCGCACACTCCTTTTGTTAGCCGCCATCATCTACAACAGTGCGAAGCCCTCTACAGGCTCTTTCACCTGTTCTACGTGAAGAAAAGGAGGCATCAGAAGTGTGTGGGTCCGAAGATGGATCACGAAAAGAGCCGAGTACGGACTGTATGACAAGCTGATGGTGGAGCTGAGGAATGAAGACCCTCGTCACTTCCAGAACTTCATGAGGATACCACCAGCCATGTTTGACGAAGTTGTGGAGTGGCTGAGACCCAGGTAGACCAAGGCAACACCAACTTCCCGGCCCAGCCTGGACCCTGGACTGAAGGTGGCACTGACTCTGTGCACCTGGCCTCCGGGACACGTACAGGAACATGCAGTACGCCTGGAGGGTGCCACACAACACCATCAAACATTGTGGTCAGAGAAGGTGCGGCCATCATCGAGGATACCTTGGAAGGAGCTCCTCCAGTGCCCTCCACTGAAGAAGGCTGTAAGGAAAGTTACAGAGCAGTGTATCAGAAGTGGAACTTCCCCCACACCGTTGGAGCCATAGATTGGGAAGCATGTGGCCTGCAAAGCTCCAGCCAACTCAGGGTCCACTTATCACAACTACAAGGGCTTCTTCAGCATCATCCTCTTTGCCATGGTCAATGCTGACTACAAGTTTCTGTACATCGATGCTTCAGGCAACGGGTCAGCTTCAGATGCCCAGGTAACAACGCCAGTCACCTCAAGGAGGGGCTGGAACGCAATCTCATCATGGGCTTCCCAGATCCAGACCCCCTGCCACCGACACACAAGATGTGCCCTACTTCATCGTGGGGGAAATGACGCCTTCGCCCTCAGAACCTTACCTCATGAAGCCCAACACTTCCAGATGCCTCACCACATGGAGAGGAGGTATCTCTTCACAGGCTGTCCAGGGCAAGACAGGTGGTGGAGAACGCCTTTGGCATCCTGGCCAACAGGTTCCAGTACTTCTCACCACCATGTAGCGATCGCCCAGAGACGTGAGGAAACTCGTGGAAGTTTGCTCGCATCCTGCACAATCTTATGCGCACCTGCCTACCCAGTGTTGAGAGAACAGGCTTGTGGACCGCCAACAAGGCAATGGGGACCTGGAGCCTGTGTGGAATGGAGGCAGGAGTAAACCTGATAGACACTGCTGGATGTTGAAGGCCCCAACAGAGCTTCACGTGAAGGAAAGAAGCAGCACAACCTCCTGAAAACACTGGTGCAACTCCCCAGCTGGAGCAGTGGAGTGGCAAGACAGGATGGTTGATGCTTAATGGATGCTTCCTTCAGCCTGTCTCATCACACTGATGGAGTTGTGCCATGTATGTTGAGTGGCCCTACAATGAACAGGACATTTAATAAAGAGTTTGTTGTTGTTGAAAATGTGTTGATCAATGATTAAATTGTTATTGATAATAAAGGGCCATTGGTGTGGCACCCTGAGAGGGATGAGGACTTCATACCCAGTCCCACTATGCTTGCACTGGAGGGCTTATCTATCCCACTGCTATCCTTACCCATCCCACCAGCTATTACCCATCCCACAGGTATCCCTGCCCATCCCACTGCTGCTCCTTTCCCATCCCACAAGCATTGCAAAGGCTTAAACCATTTCTAAAAGTTTCCACCAAGACTTTAATTTACGAAAAGAACTGAACCAAGTGTGTGAAGCAAAGATAAACTTTCTTAATAACAAACATAAAAGAAAATGACCCAAGTGTCCCAAGCAAAATAAATGCAACAGGTAGCAACCCAGTCTCTGGCACTCTTCTCAGTCACTCTGAGGCTGCATGGTCTCAGGGTGTGAGGGTCCAGGTGCTGTGAAGGTGGCAGTGGCTGGAGTGCTGGTCTGAGGCACCATGGGTGCCTGGCCCCGAGAAGACAACAGGGGTAGGTGTGTTGAGGAAGCTCTCAGAGAGCTGGCTCAGTCTGTGATTTGAGAGCCCCTTCTTCCATGACATGGGATGCGTAGTCCGAATACGCAATGTACAGATGTTCTGAGGCTGGGCTTGGCTGTGGGTGGTGAGGAAGGAGGAGTTTAGTGGGCTGTCTAGTCTGCAGGTGAGCGAGGTGAGGCAACGGTGGCATCTGTGGCATCCGGTGGCATCTGTGGCGCAGTGGCATCGTGGCATTGGTGGCATCGGCGGCACCTGTGATGTGCGATGTACCTGTGCCTGGACTGGGAAGGGCTGCCTGTGCTGCTGGAACTCCTGGTAGCCGTAGCCTTTGTGTAGGTGAGGGGCTGTTTGAAAGCCCTTGGAAGGGCTGGTGACATCATCCCTGGGGTGAGAGGAGCAGACCTGGACTGGGTCAGAGCAGGTTCAGCTGGGCCTGGAGTGGTTGCAGAAGACCTGTGATCCTCCTCCTTTATCACCTGGTACTGGGCTGGCTGTCCATGAGGGTCTGGGTTCACGTAAGTGAGGAAGGGCTTTTCTGTTAGAGGATGGAATCTCGAAGTGTACCAGCTGAGAGAGGAGATTCTACGCTGCTCTTGATGGTGTCCCTGATCTCCCAAGAGGACAGTGTGTGCTCTGCCCTCTGTCTGGCTCTCTGCCTGCTTCTGTGACGTGGAGCTGCGGGTGGTTGGGGGGTTGGTTCTCTTGTGTGGCAGCGGCCTTTTCTTGCTCCAATTGCGTCAGGGTCCTCCATGTGCTCCGGCACAGGGAGTGCAGCTGTCGGAGGGGTCTCCGTCGTGGGGCGCTCCAAAGATACCTGCCTGGAACAGGAGCTGACTCTTGGCCAGAAGAGGGACTGGCTCTCTGTGGCTTCTGAGAGAGAGGCGTTGACAGAGGGGTGCTCTCGGTGCGGACCTCACCCTCAAGAAGCTGCACTTGGCCATCACGTAGGTCTCCCGGTCGGTGAGCTTGGACCATGGCCTGGCCAGACTCTTCAGGTGCAGCTTCCTGTACCAGGTGTGATGTGCTTCCACCACCCCTAGGAGGACATAACAATGTAGCCCAGGCTTCCGCCTTCTCTCTCCAAGGCCGCCTGCTTCTGCTGGTGGTGTGTCTCGATAGAGCCTGTGTTCCTTCCTCCAGAGGTATCATTTTCCCTCAGCCATTCGAGCCCTTCTCCTCATGTTTCACATATGCCTCTCCTCCCTCTGGCAGGGCCTTCTGGCCCTCATCAGCAGGGTTTTGAGTTCTAGGGCTGGTCCACCACACCACACAGCAGCAGCAGCATCACCACACACACACGAGCGCTGCAAGTCAGCAATCAGCGAAGCACCAGGAGCAGCACCACAGAAGCACCAGAGCAGCACCAGGCATATAGCACACACCCAGCAGAGTCAGCTACCGAGCACAGAAGCCCAGCATGAAGCGGTGCCAGGGTGTGGATGGTGGTCCTGTCTTCTTGCCAGGCTGGCAGTGAGTAGGCACAGGCTCCTCTTTGCCTCCCCATGTTGTTGTGGAGATGTGTCTGGCAGCATGTCTTTCTCTGAATGGTGACCTGCTTGCGAGCTGCTTCCCTTTATATCCGCGGGGCTGACGCAATGCATCCTCCCTGCACGCGCAGTGAACGCTTTGCATCCACTAGGCATCCGCTAGGCATCCGCTAGGCGTCCATGATGCATCCGCTGTATCCGATCGGCATCCGCTCTGCATCCGCTCCTTCCACTGCGCGTCCACTTCGCTGTTCTCCCCCGGAAGCACTGCGGATGTGTTATCCGCTTCCATCCGCTAGGCTTCCGTTGAGCATCCACTTAACATCCTCACTACGTCCTCCCCCCGTCCGTTCCTTTCCGTTGTTGTCTGCTCTGTTTCTGCAAATTTGGGGCACTTTTGAGAGCGAATAACAATGGATGGAAAATTTGCTCGTCCGCTGTGTCCTTTTTACATACATTTTGCATCCGTTGGCCGATGTGACCTAGCCTTAAATAACTCATTCTCACTCTTTGTACCAGTTCCCACCTACTTTTGTCACCTAAAAGAATAATTATGGTTCTTTCATTATCAGTATTCCTCTGTTCATAACATACCACTAACTTCTGAATGCCTATTTTTATATGCACCCATAATTGCTTAATATCAATTCTCTCATCATTCATAATTCAACTTTTTTTTACTTCCATATGTCTACAAAATGCTCCACCTTTGTTTATAGTACATATTCTTTTTGTGAATTTTAGGGAAACATACCTACTTTCTTTCATTCATAATTCATGCTCTAGCCTACACTCTTCTTACATTTAAGTTGGTATATTGTGGAGTCCAAAACCAATTCCATCGCATCTTCTATATACCATGCTTATTGCAGATGTGTCCATAGATGATAATCTCCACCATCCAATGAAGCTTTGATCAATTAAGATGTTCATACAGCACTTTTTAATAAGCTAGAGATTAATTTACAAGCTGTAGCCATATTCTTTGTTCGATGCAGTCTACATGCTACTTACTATTTTTGTTTAATCAAAACAAAAAATAAATTGGAAAATTATGTAATCACTAATTTTCTATCACCATCTTTATTTGCAATCCCTGATCTGCTTCACAGACATTTTTTAAAATGATGTACCTATTGCAGTTCAATGGATTGTTTCGAAGTATGCTCATCTGCCTCCCCTTCCAAAGTGACAATGATAAACTGGGTTTGTAGAAAACATCTTGCAACTACAGGAAGCAATGGTAAGCAATTTCAATTATTTGCCTTTTAATAAAAAGATACTCTGATGGTTCATGCCTCCAATAGTAACCATTTATCCATTTGCAAACACACCATGGCAAGCTTTCTTCAAGAAAGCCATTTTGAAGAAATATTTGACAAATGCCTTATCACTCTCTTCTGGAAAGCTTTAAAAGAGTAAAAAGGTGGCCAAAGACCAGAAATGTGTATCCCAGCAATCATGGGAAAGTCACCGTGGGAACCTAGAATTTTATCAGATACTGAAACAGGATGAGTAGGTGGTATTTAAAACCTTAAAATGTTTCTACACCAATGCACAGAATAAACAGAGAACTAGAGATCTTAACTAGACCAGTGATATAGGCTTTATTGGAAGACTACAAGCACATTAAAGGAAGAACAGTTATATCTAGGAGAACATGGAAATTTCATTGAAAGTATTTAGGAAAAAGTAAAAGGAGAAAGAGATAAAAGTGACACCATTTAGGGAATTTATAGTAGTCTATAAATGGGCAGAAAATATTGATGACGCCTTTCTGAATCAACCAGTCTTAATGAAGCACGAAAGGATAATCAGCAGTTTCAGTTATTCTAACATGCATAGGGATTTAAAGAAGGAAATGAACTTCAGGGATTTAATAGTTTGAAACTGTGAAGGAAAAAAGTGTCCAGGAAGAATGGGAATTTTTCTGAAATCGGATGCTAAAAGTACAACTGCAAACTCCCCTCAAAAAACAAGCAAACATGGAGAAAACTGAAATGGCCAACATGGATCACTAAGCGGAAGTGTGAGAATAGCCTTTAAGGAGGATTGTCTCACAGAAGGAATGCACATATTCTCTATAACATGTCCGAGGGGGCAGGGCCAGAGCCAATGGATTAAAATTACAGATTCAAATCAGGCATTGGGGCAAAATTCGGACTAGACATCTGGAGGAATGACTAGATGGGCTATCAGCTAGTGTATCAAGCTGCCATATTAAGTGATTGGTTCTTCATTAGATCTAAGTCCTCAGACAAAGGCTGGAGAGTTAATTACTGTATCTAAGATGTTGTGGTGGATCCTCCACTGGGCAGGGAATTACATTAGCAATAGCACTTAGACTTATATACTTTTTACAATGTGTTACAGCCCTCTCTAAGCAGTTTACAGAGTCAGCATATATTCCCCAACAACCTGGCTGCTTATTTTATCTACCTTGGAAGGATGGAAGGCTGAGTCAACTTTGAGCCTCGTGAGATTTGAACTGCCAAATTGCAGGCAGCCAGAAGTCAGCAGAAATAGTCTGCAGTACTGCACTCTAACCACTATGCTACCTGTTAATTGCCTACAAATCAAGGGAGGCACATGATAACATCTGTGGGGCTGGATGCAATTTTTTATGTGGTAATTTTACTTTTGCTGTTACTATAAGATCGTGTGTCTGCCTGTCTGTCTGTCTATCTATCAAAGGAGAGACAGGCTTTGCTTCTACATGTAGTGGAAACAATACCTGTCACAACATTCTACCAGCTGGCAACTGACTGGCAAGTTGTCACTGGAACATGTAGGGTGAGGCTTTCTTACCCAGAGGAAAAAAATAAGTTAGTCTTCCAAAATTTTACTAACATTTTGCTATAAAAAAAGGGTAGGACTCATATCACTAGATTTTGTCATGTTACATATTATATATTATTTATGCATAGTTCCAGTTCTCCCATTTTTCTGCTGTTACCGTAGCAAGTTCCTTCAGATTTGTAGAGAAACACAGACTTCAAGGACTGCCTTCAAATCACAAGATCACAAAAAAACAAAAGTGCCTGTGTTTGTCTCCTGTACTTTTATGAAACAGCAAATACCAGTTTGTGTATGATTGGAGGAGGGAGGAGGATTGTCTTAATGTACTGCTTAAAGGATGGTGGTACAGTGGTTAGAATGCAGTACTGCAGGCTACTTCTGCTGACTTCCAGCTGCCTGCAATTTGGCAGTTCAAATCCTGCAATTTGGAATCCCACCAGGCTCAAGATTGACTCAGCCTTCCATCCTTCTGAGGTCAGTAAAATGAGGACCCAGACTGTTGGGGGGAATATGCTAACTCTGTAAATCACTTAGAGAGGGCTGCAAAACACTGTGAAGCGGTGTATAAGTCCAAATGCTATTGCTATTTGTCAAAAAAGCCAGGCAAGGAAACACCTCAAGAAAACCTTTTTTAAAATAAAATAAACCCTAGCAGGGTTTTTATCTGAGCATCCAGTTTCATTAACTGAGACAAAGTTAAATTTGTCAGTTGGTGGCATATTTAATTTTTGTCCTTTAGACCAGTCTCAGTTGTGTGAGATCAAATGCCCTAAAGGCAAGTTTCATTATGAATCTTGGTCCTTTTGCATGAAAAAAAAAACACATTTTCTTGGCCACAGAAGTTTCTACACTGGTTTGCATATTGTTGCAATGCTGCATTAAGTATGCAGCTGGCTGTGAAGTCATGGGCAGTTGGCTGTCTCATCCTGACAAAGCAATTTATGCTGAGGGTAAGGGGGGAATAAAGCTTTTCAGTTTGTTTCCAAAAATAACCTGACTTTCACAGTTCAATATAGATGTGGATGTATCCTATTTTAACAGGAGTGGCATTGAAGATATGTCTTAAAACAACATGCATAGCCTGAAAATAAGTCCCCAGTTTTGATATTCAATAAATAAGCGAATAAATAAATGAAATGTTTGTGCAAATATGCTCTTTTCAAGTAGAAAATTCCTTGTGTGTCCAATCACACTTGGGCAATAAATAATATTTATTGTATTATATTTTAATAACCCTTGCCTCTTTTCCCTTCTTGTCCCCTTTAACAACTTAATGGGAAACAGCAAAAAGAAGAGAGCAGGTAGTGGTGGCATATAAATTTAATAAATAAATGATAAAGATGACAAAAGAAAGGTTAATCATATACTTATAAGAAGAGGCACTACGGTGCCAAGCTCTCTAGTCATTCATTGCTACAGCAGTCTCTTCTGAGGCAACGTCTCCTCTCAAAAAGTTGAGATTTTTTTTTTAATCTTTCAGCAGGGAGCATCTAAATGGGACTTTGTACTTCTTCCAGTCAAAAGTGATAGCAGAAGTGTCTTCCGTATATCAAAGACTAGCAAAGTGGTTGTGTCTGTAGGTACTTCACATTTTTTAAAGGCTTTGCACAGTCACTGGTGTCTGCTTAGTTTTCTGAGTAGAAAGTTAGACACTGTTGGGAATGACGAGTCATAACTGAACACACCTGAATAGCAATAAATTAGAGAACGTTGAACTGCATCCCACTTTTAAAACTTTTGCTTTTGAATCCATTTTGCTAACGCAATAATTTTTGCCCTCATGTCTGTATGATTCTCTTCAGTTAAATTGTAGCATAGCTCATAAATTAGGAGAATACCCAGTGTGGTTTTTCTGGTTCTTAATGATCGAAAATTAGCTTCTAAAACACTGATCTAAGCAGACAGCTTGTTAGTCATCTGTCACATTTGGGAAACTAGCCAAATATTTGGTGAACAACTTATTCTGAGCCCCAGCCTTCAGTTGTGCTGAAAATGATGTCATTCTGCTACTGCTAAACTTTGACTACAGTAAAAAAAAAACGTTCCTATTTTTATGTAAGTATTCAAAGTAAATATTTTGAATCAGCTTACAAAAACCTTTCCTGGTTTGTTTCACATGATCTGTATTTCTTTGGTTTCTTGAGGATTTGTGGAAGATTTCAAGGGGAAAATAACAAGCTAAAACATGTAAAGAACAGTTGCAGGAATTGGGTATGTCTAGTTTAATGAAAAGAAGGACTAGGGATGACATGATAGCAGTTTTCCAACATCTGAAAAGAAGAAGGGGTCAACCTATTCTCCAAAGCATCTGAAGGCAGGAGAAGAAGCAAAGGATGGAAGCTAATCGAGAAATTTCCTGAAAGTTAGAATAATTAATCAGTGAGCCTCCAGAAGTTGTTGGTGCTCCTGGTGCTCCAACGCTGCAAGTTTTTAAGAAGGGATTGATCTGAAATGGTATAGGGTTTCCTGCCTAAGCAGGGAGTTGGGCTAGAAGACCTCCAAGGTCCTCCCAACTCTGTTATTTTTCCAGTTTGCTTAATGTTGGGTGTAACACAACTTGGATCTCCTAAGGAGACAACACCTTCAGATGCTAGCATTCATTTCCCCCAGAATTGACAAAATTTCCATCTGTTGTAATCTTGTTGTAATCACATAGAAAGTCTGGCATATTTGTGGCTCATTGATAATTTCTCAGTGAGACACAGACCAAGACTTATCTGATTCAGCAGAGCTCTTATGAAGTTCTCTGTGTTCTCTATGACAAAGAAGAGGAGACTGATTTATTCTCTAGGGCACCAGAGGGCAGGACAAGAAATAATGGGTGAAAACTTGCCAAAGAGAGATCCAACCTAGAAGTAAGGAGAAATTTTCAGACAACAAGGACAATCAATCAAATAGCTTGCCTTCTGGGGTTTGGGGTGCTTCATCACTGGAGGTTTTCAAACATAGACTGGGCAACTATTTGATTGGGATGTATAGGACTCCTTCTTTGAGCAGGGGGTTGGACAAGGAAATCTCTGAGGTGCCTTCCAGCCCTATGATTCTATGTCAGCTAAAGAGTCAGCTTGGCTGATTAGTTGACTACAAAATGTGTTTGCAGTAGCCAGGTTTATTCTGTTTTGCACTCAGGCTTTTAGTCATGTTCACTTCATCCTCTGCCTCCTGGGGGAAGAACCTTCTTATGAAACATACAATTAGTCATGCAGGAAACCAAAGGGTCGGTGCATTAATCGCTCCCTCCTTTTGTTATTGCTACTGTTGCACAATGCTTTATGGTTAGACAAAGCACTGAAGGCCAGGATGTGCTGCAGGGCCTGGGGTCTGAAGGTTAGATGACTTGCTGAGAGTTTTCTGTTGTTTTGTTTGAGCTTATCTTCAGCAGCCACTGTACATTTTTAAACTTTTGTTGATTTTTTCCCCTCACTACTGTTTTTAACAGGTTAGCCACTCAGGAGTTGGGATGTGGCAGTCATATGAATCTATTTAATAAGTAAATGAATAATACAGCAATAAACTTATCAGGAAGGATCCAAAGTGCTCTTGGAGGCATTCAAAGTAGAATTGTGTGACTTCAGAGCTTGCAAGCAATGTCTGGAAAGCCTATGAAAGTAGTACATTTGGCTAATGTACCCTAACCTTAACCCATGGAAGTAGTACATTTGGCCTTCATTTTGCTTGTTTGCAACATCAACAAAGCAATTTATGGGATGAAGATTGACAAAAAAGAAAGTTGTGCTGGTGTGGCACAAGCTCCACCCACCCTTTGACAGGCAAATGCCACACACAGAAAGGGGTAGAACATCTTCCTTTGGGAAGTGGAAGCTGAGAAGTAATTTGTTCAAAGGTGTGCTACATTCTTTGCTCTGATCTTTCTGTGATGATATTGTATCAGATAATGAACTTCGGAAAAAAGTGATGAAAGCAGCATTGCACTGTGATGACACAACTTCCACCCCTTCCTGCATATGAGATTTACATGTACAAAGAGCCTAAGCTTGGGTAATATCAGTGCAACAACTTTTTGTTGTTGTCGCCTCTCCGCATCGTTCCTATGGCTATCTCTGCAGAGACAGGAACAAAAATGGGTTAGAAAAAAATGATCTTTGATTCTTAGGCAGACTTCCCATTTTGGAACGAGGAAACAAACATTTTGGAGGGGGATATCTATCTGTCTGTCTATCTATCTTCATCATTTTTCACTTTTATTATTTTTATAAATAACTCATGGCAGTAAACACATCCAATACTCCTTCCTTCTTCTGTTTTCCCCAGAACCACAGCCCTGTGAAGTGAGTTGGGGCAGAAAGAGTGATTGGCCCAAGGTCATCCAGCTGGCTTTCATGACTTTGCATGGAATATAGAAATATTTGCAGAATAGAAGGCTGCTTCTTATATCAGCTGCATCTTCTCCTGGAATAATGTGGTTACATTCAGCTTGCTGATTCCTTGAAAGATGCATTTGATTGACAGAGCTGAAGAGACATGATAAGTGTACAGCTCCTGTCTGCTTCAAATATTTTTTCACATTCAAAGTAAAGGGCTGTCCTAATTGGAACTATTGTTTTACTCTATAAACCTATCGAAAATTATGCAACAATATAGATGCTTTATGTAAGAATGTTTTACAGTTTACAGTCTCATCTTTCACTTTTTGACACCCCGTGGCTATAGA
This sequence comes from Laticauda laticaudata, assembly GCA_004320025.1. Classification (NCBI taxonomy): domain Eukaryota; kingdom Metazoa; phylum Chordata; class Lepidosauria; order Squamata; family Elapidae; genus Laticauda; species Laticauda laticaudata. The sequence goes on along the minus strand of BHFT01000048.1, from coordinate 20,504 downwards.
TCTCCCTGTTCCTTTACTTTCCTTGACAAAGCCTGCATATAAATATTGTGCATATGAAAAGAAACCCAAAGCTGGGAAAAAAAAAATTTGGGGGAAGAAATTGAAAGGTGAGGGGAAAAATCAGCAAGTGGAGGAATACAAAACACATAGCATTAAGTTATGGTTTGTTTTGCTTTGTGTAATGTGTAATAATTTGTGTAATAATTGTGATCTGTTATCTGTTACAATGTTTGAACCCAGCCTTTGGAGAGTCTCTGGTGCTACACTATTTCCCTGAAAATAAGGCCTATTCAAAAATTAAGCCCTAGCATGTTTTTCAATGTGCACCCAAAAATGAGTCCTGATTAACAGCCTGAATCGCTGTCCATCCGCCCATTCCATCTGGTTGCTCGCAATGCTGCAGCCACAAGGCAAGGTGGGGTGGTGGAACTTCTCCATGTACCCCACACCGACTTACCTCAGGGCTCCTGCAGGCAGGCCATCCATGCCCTGACACCTTCCACACAGTGGCAGCAACAGCAGCCATGTGCAGCAGGAGCCCATGTGGCTACTGGCCCACTTCTTCTGCTTACTCTCAGCAGCAATGGAGCAGGAAGCTGAGTGGTGTGTTGCTGCACCGGCTGTGAGGCAAGGCAGGTGTCGGGGCATATATGGCCTGGTTGCAGGGGTCCTGAGGTAAGCCAAGGTAGGGCCCTTGGGGCAGGTCTACCATCCCACCTCATCTCATGGCTGCAGCACTGGCGTGTTGCTCAGCCTCCTGCTCTGTTGCAGCTGCAAACAAGCAGAAGTGGGCTGGTGGCCATGCTGGAGTTGCTGCTGCCACCACCAGGCGAGGCAGGTGTGGGTAGCCTGGCTGCGGGAGCCCTGAGGTAAGGCAGTGTGGGGTGCATGGAGCACTCCAACCCTGTGCCTCGTGGCGGTGGCACAGACATGCTGTGTGGTCTCCTGCCCTGCCATGAGCAAGCAAAAGAAGTGGACCTCTCATACATGGGGGAAAAAAAACAAGACATCCCCCCAAAATAAGTCCTAGTGCTTATTTTGGGGGCCAAAAGAAAATAGGACCTGGCCTTATTTTCAAGGAAACATGGGGACAGTTCTTTCTGGGCCTCAGACAACTGTGATTCTCCATTTTCAGGTCCCAATATATTTTCTGAAGATTGGATTACTTCATAACATGACATTAAAACAAAAACCGGATACTAAGGTAGGCAAAAGCCTATCAGACCTAGAGTCAGGGGTGGGTTTCTACCGGTTCGCACCAGTTCTATAGAACCGGTTGTTAAGAAATTTGAATCCCACCCCTGCCTAGAGTTAATCTTGATTGGCAGAAGAATAGATCATGAGCTTTCTGATCCAGTATTTCATAGATTAAAAACCCAGTTCTTTTAATTTTATAAAAAGACTGGGCCTTTATTGCTCCCGACAGAACTCTTAATACAATTATTATCTTTATTTTTTATCTCAGTGATAACTCTTTATTCACAACATTTTAAATAAACAAAATAAAGTGCACTTTGTTTAGTCTTGCTGCAGTCCCCAGTTGTGCAAAATTGCCATGACCACTGCAGATAATCCAGCCTGGACTAAGTGAACTCTTTTCAGCAGGATCAGTTCAGGCAGATTTAACAGACAAGTTAGTCCTCAAACTATGACCATGTGGTCAGTGACTACTCTAAGTTACAAGGGCGCTGAACAAATGCTTATGACTGTTTTATGGAGTTCTGTCTGCTCCAGAACACTTTATAAAACAGACTTAAGATCCATTCAAAAGAAATTGATGTATTTTTAATTGGTCTCAGGGCATCAGTATTCTGTGCTTTACTGTGCATGACAAATCTAGGGAGCTGATTTGTTAATGTAGCAAGATAACTGGGGATAGATTTGGCTTTTATTCGTAGCCAAATGGCTCAGCAATCCATCTCCCTGTCATTCATTGATTAATGATGTCCTATAATTGGCAGGATGCTTATAGAGAAATTCTCCCTTTATTTGAAACCTTCTGTGTGTGTTGGGCCTGAAATTTCTGGAAGATGCAGTTCCATTATATCTGGAGAAAGCATCAAGAAGGCTTTTATAGAAGACAGTCACATCTGGGATTGCAATGGGAATTTTTTTAAAAACATCCCCTTGTCTGCCCCTTCTCCATTATTAACCAGAAGAGATGATACTTCACAGGAAAGTGTTTCCAGGGACTCTGTAATTCATTTCTATCTCCCTGTAACCTTATTTTCAAGCATGGCCAGCTTTCATTTATCTGCATTATTAAGCAACAAGAAATGGTTTTCACCCTGAAGCTGGAGCTTGGGATGACAGAGGGGTTAAGTGGCACATGAAGAATCTAAAACCGTGGATTATTAATTATTGTTGTCTGTTCACAACAATATGAACTCACAGCTTCCAGGTCTTTAACTGATGTTGGCCTACATATGCATTGCATACCCAAGAATCTAGGTTGTTGTAATGTATCAGTATATATGTAGTTGCAAGCAATGGGGCGTTTTGCAATTGACAGATGGAAATTTTGTGAATGTGCAGACTTTTGAAGTGCCATCCAAGATATGTTATTTGGCACCCAGTGTGCCAGTAACCTCTGGGACCAACATGACTGGTTTATGCTATAATCTTTCCATCTCAATTTTCAGATCTTGATACTTTCTGATCTTTTCCAATTTTTCTATTTTACTATCCCCTGGTATTGCTACTTCATTTATCCACAATTTCTTCTTTGCAACAACAATTACATCTAGTGGGTTATGAGCCAAAACTTTGTCTATAGTCAGAAATCCCACATTATATAAACGTGCTCACTTTTTCTTTTTTTTGCATTTTTCAACTATCTGTTCCCAGCAATTTTTCATTACTGGTATATGATAATTTTTACACATGTTCCAGTGAATTAATTTGGTGAAAGTGGTCTTGCACTCACAAGAGTATATGTCTTCGTGATCTTCTTCATGATCTTCTTACACTAGCTTAGTATATGATCTCTTATTTCTTCTGCTTCTTTGCACAATCTGTGCTTTGAATCATTTGATGAGTTTTCAGTTCTGGTTGGAAGATTGCATTTCTTCGAACAGGTTGCTCTTGAGCAGCCAAAATCAAGCCGTTTGTTTCTTTTTTAAAAATGTTACCTACTTTTTAAATCTTTATTCACTTTCATAACTTTTTTTACACTTCTTTTTAAAGAATTAGATGGTGGTAGGGAGGGCTTGGTGGCAACCACATACTGTTGTTTTGGCAGTCTCTGCTGTTGCTGTAGAATTTTTCAATGAGAGTTATCTGGTGATCCTAAAAGACATGACAAAACAAAACCTGCAGAGAATGGGGTGAGGTCATAACTCTGAGCAGCCTGTAAGATTTGGTTATTACAATATTTATCTCAATAAATCTTCCCTAGATTAAAGCGGATGATTATTAGGACAGGGTAGTCTTCTTGGTGGTGGTCTCTGGTTTTAGAATTCTTTCCAGAAAGAATTACCTTTTTTAACCTCAGACCTATTATTTTTCAGTTGGATGTTATGTTATTAGATTCCTACTATTTTTAAAAAGTGGTTTCATATTTTAAAAGGCTTTGTTTTATATTTGAATCTGAACTTCCTCTCTTGTAAAACTGAAAGTCTACATGACTCAGGTCAGGACCTGGATATCTATGGGATATTCTCTTTTTGGCTTCTGCTCATCAAATAAGATATAGATGAGTGTGGGTGGGTGAGAGTCCCTGGGGGGGGGGGTTTGTCATCCACAGCATTATGGAGTCAAGCCTTCTCTGCCACAGCCCCCTTGTTTGCAACAGCAGAACCCGAGATCAAACTTACTACAGCTTCCAATGTGTGAAGGTTTTAACCTTGGGAATGAAACTGCTATGAATAACAAACCCATATGGCTTTTGTTCAGTCTTCAATTGTTCCTTGGAAACCAGAGTTTGCCCTGGAATTTCCATTGTAATTGTTCATTTTTATGCAGTTATACCATTTTTATTTTCCTTTCTCACGTTCTTACCATTAGAGGGAAATACTGTGCAGTAAAAGTGCTCAGTGTCTTTTTGGATTGGAGCTCTGTAGCCCTTGTAAGTATGTATGTAAATAAATAAGGCAAGTGAGGACAATGAAAATATCTGACTATTTTTTTTTCGCCTTGCAAAAATACAAAGCAATTACTGCAAATGGAAAGGGAGATGCTGAAAACAGAGGAGATTTTTGTATCCACAGGGAAAAACTATATGGTGAAATGAACAATAAGTACTGTCTAATTTTATGAGTTGCCCTGTTTATAATGAATGATTATAATGAATAAATGAAGAGGAATTCAGCCATTCATGATAACAAAGCCCTGGAAATCTGTGTGAGTCCTGCAGTATATTGCTTGTTGATCATCACTTCTCAAGAGTCATATTCACAGAATATATAAAGCAGCCATGACTTTGAATACTCAAGAATATCATATGCTCTGGGAGACTTCAGTGAATAGTTTTCCAGCACATCTTCGTTACATGATTCATACAATAACTTAGACATGTGCAATTCCCTCCTACTCCTTTAAATGATCTCACTCATCTGTGGACATCCCTATTCCCAGAGAGAAATTTCTTCCTTTATGGAATGAGGCTTACTGTGTGGTCTAGTGAACTTTGGGTGCTTTCCAGGATAAAAACATAGATACTCCCTGATAATTCTTATTTCCAGCTGCATCAAGTTCACATCACAACCTTGAAATTGGCTTTTGGATAAAACATTTCAGGGACCTCAAATATTAAACAATTAATGCAAGAAAAAACAAAGGTTTGTTTTCTTAATAATTGTGTTATGTTTCTTTCTAAATGAGTGTTCTTGACATCCATGACCTATGTTGGCCTTATCTACACCAAATTTACTCATCAGTTGTCCCCTTAGCATTTACATGGATTTCTTAGAGGCCAAATTACTACCTGATTGAAACTTGTCACAAATTTATATGCTGTGCAATATTGTTTTTTTGACAGGGGTGGTGGAGTACTTGTCAATGATTTTCTGTTTCAAAGCCAGGGTTTATGGCTGTATGTAGTTTATTTGCACATCCATTAAGAACAAAACTTTGGCACATGGCACACTTACGAATTTGCTGTGGCTCCCCAGAGTGCCATGTGCATATTTTGGGAACAATGTATATGTGGTATTCGGAAAATTGTACAAGAACATTGAATTTGAAACTTGTGTATAGACAAAAAAACACAATTGAAAATGATTCTTAAACTGTGAGGTTGCTACCACAAGTGTTGTGACAGCTGCCAACTGGGAGAGCTGCCCACATTCAAGGCCATTAGTGGTTATTCATCATGTCAGAGTAGAACCAGGGAAATCCACACTTGATTTCCCTGGTTCTACATACTGTACACAGCTAATAAATGGAAATACACTGAATAATACTGAGTCAGCCATTCTTTCCCAGACCAACTTTGTATGGCCAGAGTGGAGATAACATTGGAAGAGAGAATAGAATCCTGCTTCACCTCACAATTTTTAAAATTCCCATCTACTTTGAGATGCTGAGAAATATCAGATAGAAATCAAACAACAATTGCTCTGTCCTCAATTCCTAGACAACAATAGCCTGGTAAACTACTATGCAGAAGACGGAATTAAAATAAATTGCTGGCATGCTTTATTTTACTGAAAAGATTTGTTTGACCATCCATGACCTCTTAGAGAACAATCTGAGCACCTCACAACAATACATCAACAAACCCTGCTTAGCCATCAATCCTCATTTTCCATACTGCTCTACAAGTAGGCCTGGAGTTACAGTCATAATGGAGTCTGGCCATTGCGACTGAAGGTCGTAATGATTGTAAAATCTTATGCTTTTTTTTGGTGGTTGTTATTAAGTAAACATGGCAGTTGTAAGTGTGAATGCCATAGTCATCAAGCAAATGCCATGATTATTAAGTGAACCCATTGTGTGCGACATGGTTTTGGTTTTGCCAAAACCAGATCTGCTGATTTTCAGCAAAACTTATAAGACATAGTGACATGACTGTGGGATGCCTGAAACAGCCACAAACCTGGTCATGTTACCAAACACCTGAAATGCAGTCACATGACTGTGGGAAGATGCATCCATCAGAACTTTGGTTGTCTCATTTTTCAGGCTGGTCATAACTTTGAATGCTCACTCAGCAACTGGTAGTAAACTGAGGACAACCTATATCTGCCTTTCTCATGAACTGATGCACATTTTGACCTAAAATATCTTCTCGTCTTCCTGAGAAAAACTAGAGGATAATTTTGTGACTTTGCTACATCCAGCTGGGAATGATATTTCAAGAACAGGAAGTGGATTGCCCTGAGAATTATTGAACTTGAAATCTCTAAACTTCTTTGCTACCTCACTTCCTAAAGTTTTTATTTGTTGAGGGTGATCTTCCTCTGAAGCATAAAGTTAAAAAAAACATTAAATGCCAGGTTGAAAATCACCATATTGATCAAGTTTAAAGCATTTGAAGCAGACCCTTCTGTTTAATTTTAGAGGAAAATCTCCATGGTTGTTGTTTTAATTTGAGCTTGGTAGGAAGCCTAGAAATTCCAGGGCTGTGGGCAATGAAGGTGGTGGAGGGAGTGGTGAAAACAGGAAAGGGAAAAAGAGAGTGTCAATGTTACAATGAATATGCAGAAAAGCTGAGGGGGGTGTTCCTGGTCACTTGCCAAAGTTTTAGGATGTAATTCCCTATGTAACCTTTAACATAGTAATAACATAGGAACAGTAATATTATTAAAGGGGCATGCATTTTATATTTTATTTTTCAATTTTATGCTTTTATTGTTGTTTTATCTATATATAAAATACCAAGAAAAGTAGAAATGGGAAATTAGGGGAAGAAAAAAGAGAGGGGAAAAGAAAGTACAAGGGAAAAAAGAAAAAAATGTGTTGATTTCTAACTCTTTTTAGCACTCCAGCCTCAACTTTTTGCTTTTACACATTAGTATATAACTAGCCATTTCTACAATAACAAATATATCTAATCGACAAAACCAAGGTCAAAGTTTCATTTTTTTTTATCACAAGCATAAAACCCAGAAGTGATATCCAAATGAAAAATTATTTAAATATATTCTCCTCTTTGAATAAAGTGATCAATTTAACCATTTCTGCTTTATCTTCCTTGCTGTGGAAATAGTATGTGTTTCTTTTTTTCTTTAAATAAAGTTTAAGTTTCATACATTTAAAACATTTAAAAAGAAACAAATATATAAACAAATATATGTACATATATGCATTTTGCAGCAGGTACTGAACATTGGTTACACTTTTCTTTTTTTCTTTTACCCCATAACATTGACGTAATCTATCTTGTTACAATACCTTTCTCGTTCTTTTAATGTTTTAATTTCACAGAATACTTTATGATTAAACGCATGTCCTTCATAGTTTCATAACTTATTTAGTTGTCAAACATAGCTTTTTCTTTAATCATTCATAACAACAGTTCCAAACTTTATAGTATTCACTATCTTTATTGTTTTTTAGTAATTTGGTTAGGCTATCCATCTCTGCACACTTGTGAATTTTTTTCATGACCATCTCCTCTGAATAGACAGTTTCCAATTTTTTGCATAGCTTATTCTGGCTGCCGTTATAATGTGCAAGATTAAATATTGATATTTTTTTTCTATTTTTGAATCTATCTCCAGATCAAAAAGGTTTTGGGTTCAAGTTTTACATCTTGTTTAGTTATATTTAGAATCCAATTTTTTAATAATTTTTCCAAACTTCTAGGGCATATGTATATGTCCATCACATGTGAAAGTATGTTCGCCTGGATGCAGTTACACTTCCACACAATTTGGGGGGAGGTTTGGAAACATCTTAGCAGTCTCGTGGGTGGCAAGTGCCAATGATATAATCATCTTATACATTCTCTTTGTAGCAATAGTTACTGACATAGTTAATTTGTAATTTATTTCTCAATATATGTTCCACTTGTCTAAATTCATACTGTGACCCACTTTTTTTGCTCAAATTAATCATACACTCCTTGACTATTTCTTTTTAATTAATTTGTGATCCAAAAGATATTTATATATTTTACTAATCAATTTCCTTTCCATGCCAAATCTTATCTAATTCTTGGTACGTCATATTAAAACCAAATTGTGTCTTTATCTTTTTTGTAATGCGTTTCTATCTGTGCATAGGGACACATGCTATCCTTTTTCCTTGAATTTGTATTTGATTTCACTCCCCTTTAACGTCTCCGGTTATTCCATGTAATAGATCGTTTTATATTCTTGAGCATAGTTATCAAGATGCTGTGTAAATGTTGGATGTGTTCAATTGCCGTCCAATTTTGTGAGTACGCCAAAGGTGGCGATTCACTTACAGTAAGTGTATTTTTTTTAAGTAGTCTTTCCGCTCAAATTAGAATTAACAAATCACATTCCTTTATATACGATGCCTTTGAACAGTACAAGTGGTGCTTTAACTCTTTCCATGCCACATAAAGTCGTCGCCATCCAAGTTGGAGATCTAAAGGGCCTCCGCTCTAATATTACAACAGACTCCTTTTATTTTATCAAATTACACCCAAGTCTTTGAGCAGGTTGACTAACTTGCGTTAGCATAATAATTTGTTTGTGAAATCTGGAAGACCCGCAAAGTCTTCTCTCTTTCTGTATGGATGTGGCGTCCGTGCACAAGCTCCTGGCTTTAAAGACTTATAGCAGCGAAGTGTGTCCATTCTGATTGAAGCTAGGAGCCTGGGTTCTGGTGTTCCCATTAGTACTGGACGTGTGCGATGAGTCCTGTCCCGGTATTTAATGCTGGTCTGATTGGTACTGGTTTCTACGCTGTTTGTGGTTTGATTCTGGCAACGCTCTGTTCTTGTGTTGACGTGCTTTCAGATGCAGCTTGGCTGCCATGTGAAAGGATGCGCTGCTCTTCATTAAGCAAGCTGAATAATTCATTAGCAAGCTGGGTTTCCCTCGGGTTGCACTTGGTGGGGGGGGTGTTTGAGTTGAGGAAATCGGCTGGGAAGTCTGTCTGTGCTCAGTGTGGTGGGGCGTTGAGAATTTGGCAGGCATGCAAAGGAGTCTGTCCTGTGCCTCCAAGGTGCCTGTTCGTCGGTGCTCTAGGTGTGGGGTGTTTACACTTGGGAGCATCAGAGGGAGTTCTGTCTAGTGCTTGGCTAGGTGCTTTGTCTGTTTTTTGTGGTGTGGAGACTTTCATTTTGCAGAGTGGCAGGATTTCCAAAGTGATTGACAGTTTGGCTGATCATCTCTTCTATTCATGCTGTCATGGTCTTTTTTCAATCTCTTATGGTTCTCTGATGATTCTGTGGTTGGGGTTTCTATAGTGGCTAGGGTATTTTGGTGCCATTGAAGTTGATGTCATAGGAAGATGGTAGTTGTTTGTTTTATTTCCGTTTCCATGTGTGAACATTGCATTTTGGTGTGGTTTGGTTTAGCGTGATGTACTAGGAAATTTTTTAGGTTTTCTTTTCCATGGGGCCAAATCACGCAAATGTGTGCATCGATGTATCTTAGCCATAGTTTGGGTTTGTGGGGTGTGGGGCATAACCAGGGCTCTGGATCGAATTCCTTCCTATGAAGCAGGTTTGCATATGACGGTGTGACAGTGGTGATCCCATAGGGGCTCTTTCAAATTTGCTTGTTAATCTTTGTCCTGTTGTATATGATATATACATGTTTGGTTAGGCAGTGTTCTGTTATTCGCATGGGTCTTTAGCTGGTTGGTATTTATTTGATGATTTCAAGAGTTTCTTTTATTGGGACTCTGAAGTGAACAGTGAAACCACGTGAAACTTACAAGCAGAGTAAGTTTCTGGGCTTGTAAGTTTCGACGTGGTTTTCACTATTCACTCACAGTCCCAATAAAAGAAACTCTTGAAATCATCCAAAAATAAATAGCCAAACCAGGCTAGAAGACCTAATGGAAACTACACAGAACACAGGAACACAATGGTTTGCCAAGCCTGTTACATATGGGCAGATGAGATTCTGCTGAAACGTTGCTTAGCAACTTTAAACAGAACTACAATGACGTGGGAATAATACCGGAAGGAAGCTAAACAGCACACACACACACACCACACACACACACACAACACCAACACCATATTATATACTTTATAGTATATAATATTTGTTTGTTTTAACCCTTTCGTGGGATGGTACTTACATGTTGTGCTGTTTACGCTTCCTTCGGGTATTATTCCCACGGTCATTGTAGTGCTGTTAAAGTTGTAGCAATGTTTTTCGAGAGCAAGATATACTCATCTTGCCATCATCAGGCTTGCTACAATGACGTGGGATAATACGCCGAAGGAAGCTAAACAGCAACAAATGTAACGTACGCTGCGAGAGCTTATAAATAACATATAAATATATATATTATATATATATATTAGTATATATATATATATATTATCACGTATCTATAATTATATATATAATTACTATATATAGATATAATTAGATTATCATATGTATTATATATTATTAGATATTAATATAACATACACACACACCCACACCGAGAATGAAAGCTGCTTCCTAATAAATGATAGGGCCGTCAGTTTTCTCGGAGCCAAGCCACACAGCTCAAAATGCCTGCAACACAGGAAGCACAATGTGCCAGCCAGTCAAGACCAAAAAAAGCCAGACAAAACAGAGCAGAGATATTAGAAACATCAATCAAGGCAGAACACAGCAAACTCCAAGACCAATAAAACACAGATCCAAAACTCCGCAACGCAATCAGGATGAGAAAAACCATTTCTGGGGCACAGCAGTAGGCTAGCCCCAAATTTAAAACTTGAACAACAGCTGTGAAAGTCTGACTCACAGACGAACAACACAAGCAAGCCTGATGATGCAGATGAAATTCTGCCGAACACGTTGCTGCAACCTTTAAAAAGTACAACAATAATGACATGAGAAAATTCCGCGGAACAAAGCAGCTGAAATACGCATACATGTAAAGTACCCCGCAAAAAACCTTAAGAAAACAATTTATATATTATATTTCAAATTTTAGGCATTAAGAACTTTCTTTCCAATTACAAAATCAACTCATAAAAAATTAATCCTTCCTAGATCCAAATTAACCTGCGTTAAGCTTTAAGTCACTCCTTCGCAGCTGCATGAGTAAAATCTTTTTTCTTCTCTTGATAAGTTATCAAGCCAGTTATAAAACCTCCTTTCCCAAGGATTTCCTCCAGCCTTATCTAATGTCCTTAAGAAAAAGTCCATAAACTTGTCTCTTTTTAAAAAGCTAGCAGATTTCTTGAAGTTTCTTCTTCCAGTTTTGTGTGAGGGATTTATGTTTTTAAACCATCATACCAAGTAAAGTTGATGTCAGGTTTGTATTTCAAATATTGCAACTGACTCTTCCTGCATTTTTCAGCTACTTGTGCAAGATGGCCTACAGTAGCTTTGGTAACCTTTTCTAGCACATGTTTGCATCTCTAAGTAGTTTGAGAAGTTTTTGTTTTTTTTTTTTTAAATCCTTGGAGAACAGCTGGTCTACAAACTGGTGGATTTTGTTTAGATAATTTTCAGATACATCTCTAATAATTTGCTCTGCCATCTTGACTCCCTCTTTAGTCAAAAAGTACCTTTTTTGTAAGTCACTTAGAAATTGCTAGCCATTGAGGAATCATAAAATTCAGAAAGTTTTAGTCACCCACAGCAAAGCAGACCAAGCTACAAATTACTACCAATAATATTAACTACCACAACTTTCTGCCTTTATGTTTCTCCATCAGCTATTTTTTTTTGCTCCACACTTCCTTATTTTGGCTTGCTTAACAGCCTTCTTCCTTATTGTTTAACACTGAAGAACTCTCCAAAATGGCGCAGCAAGGGGCAGCAAGCTGTAACTAAGGAGAACCTCTTTTAACTTAGTAAAGATTAATAGCGCTTAAAGATTTTAATTTTTGACATGTGTTATTCTGCATATATTATGTACTATCTTCCAATCGGCCTTCTATTAGATTGGCTATTCCAGTAATAGTTTTGATGAGAATGATTAAATAAGTCCATCTGAACCCATGAACGCAAGAAGAACCCATGAACGCAAGAACTGAGCAGGAATTGTTCTTTCTTTACATGAATCACTAATCTATCTTCTAATCAGGAGACATGTCCACATCAGCAATCCATAGACTGTGTTAATAATAACACAATAAATCAAACAATCATGAAAGACCATGTGGCTCCACTGTGTTAAACCCCTCCCCAATTGCTGGTAAGCGACAAAATTATTTGGTTTACCAAGAACCTTGAATCCAGATAGATGGCATAGGCTCTGGTTATGAAAACCAGGATTTGTAGCTACAGCTTGTTATGCTCATGTTATAAGGATATAACCATACAGAAATAGAGACAGTTATCTGATAAGTTGTTTTCTTGATAAGACCTTATGTTGGTATATCAGTTGAAAAGTTAAATATCTCTCAATACTGATATTGTTCTAGGGAGATATTTCTTGTTACTCTAGACAGATTTCTCTTCCCTGCTCCCAAAATTTCCCAGTCCAGTAAACTGTCTTCTGCTTCCTTAATTTCTCAGGTCTGTAGGGGAGTACAGGTAGATCTCGACTTACAATAGTTCATTTAGTGACCATTCAAAGTTACAACTTCACTGAAAAATGTGACTTATGGACGTTTTTCACATGTATAACATTCCCATGGTCATGTGATCAAAATTCAGATGCTTGGCAACTTATGACAGTCACAGTGTCCCAGGGTCATGTGATCACTTTTTGTGCCCTTCTGATCAGCAAAGTCACTGGGGAAGCCAGATTCACTTAACAACTGTGGTACTAACTTAACACCTGCAGTAAATCACTTTTGTGGTAAAAAAGCTCACAAGATGGGACAAAACTTCCTGAAACACTGCCTCACTTAGCAGCAGAAATTTTGGGCTCAATTGTGGTTGCAAGTTGAGGACTATCTGTAATCCTTCATACCAGCCAAACATTTTAGAATCAGAAGAAGTGATTTCAATGTGTATTTCTCCCCCTTCTCCCGGTCTTTAGTATGCATTCTGTCTCTCAAGCCCAAAAGGGAGAGTCTTTATATAAGTCCAAGTAAACAAGTCATCCAAATATTGATTCCTCTATGTTTTCATCATCACACTAGGGTGAAGGAATCTTTTATAGCCCAGTTCTGGGAAAGGTTTCCAGGGCCACTTTCCAGGTCTGATGCAGCCAAAGATACAATGAAAGCCAAAAAGTCCTAAGCAAACAAACACATGGACCTTTCCAAGATGAGCTAAGATGTAAACATGCTTCAATGGCATGCCTGCTAAGGAAAGGTGTTAGCTGAAAAGGCATCTTTTTCTGCATCTCTACACAAAACTGAATCTTGTGTGAGATAGGCACCACTAATAAGCAAGGCTTTCAGCTCTTCCAGCTTAAAAAACATACAAGATTGATCCAAGTTGTTCATATTCAGCTACAGCAAGGGTCTTCAAACTTGGCAAGTTTAAGACTTGTGGAATCCAACTCCCAGAATTCCTGAGCTAACATGACTGGAGGAGGAATTCTAGGAGTTGAAGTCCACAAGTCTTAAACTTGCCAAGTTTGAAGACCCCTGAGCTACAGGAATCTGGGTATGATTGTATGTCCAGAGCCCTCGTGAAGCTGCATAGTCAACAGGTGCTCATTTTTTATGAACAAGAGGTAAGCATAGACAATCATCAGTCAGTCAATGCTTGTTTGCCAGCCAATAACTCAGAACTTCTGTCTTGCCCAATCAAATCTATGTCTAGGCAGGCACTGCTTAATTCTCATTAGAAAATAAAATATTCTCCCTCATGTTTGCTTTAGTGGAAAATCAACAATTTTGTGCGTGTGAATCTCTTGCTTCAGCAGGATTCCAGATACTTAAAGGCTGGAGAAGTCAATTCCTTCCAAGGAAGAAATTTCAAAAATAGGAAGCAATGCCTTCCCCCCACCCTGAAATAGAAACCTCTGGTTCAAAACAGATGTCTCTTGCCTATTAATATTATCCATATAAATCCAGATGCTTCTTAATTGTAAGCCTCTCCATGACATCATCTGATTACTGTATATCAAACCAAGGCAACATTGAGAACTGCACCTGTTCTTGAGGCTTATATCCATTGTATAATACTATCGCCTTCTTACAGAGAATTAACTTATGACCAGTTGCTTAGAAGTTATGATGGACCTCCCTGGGAGAACTACTGACCTGGCTCAGATGTTTTGTTGGCCAGCCTCCACCTCCAGTCCCTATGTATTGATGTTTGCAATGTCTCATGGTCACGTGACCGCATTTTACAATGATTTTGCCAGAAAACAGCATTACTTCTGGGTTTTGGCAAAAATAGCTCATTGCGAACAATTGATTCATTTAATAACCGTAGTGTTTGCTTAACCGCTGTAAAAAAGAGTCATAAAACCACACCAGTCATGTGGGTGACCTGTTTTACAACCATTATGACTTATGATCTTAATGGACAGACTTTATTACAGTTGTAATAAAGACTACCTGTATTTTGCTTCCTTTTAATTCCAGTTAATTAACTGATCAGGCTTGTGTATGTTTCTCTTTCAACTAATATCTTTGATTTCCTCTAATGTTCAATTTTTAAAATTACTTACCTTTGTCTTGCAATTCTGTTTCACAAATTATTCCAAATTTATCTGGATTCTTCATCCATTTATAACTTTTGAGGGTCAAAGTCTTAGTTAACTTTTTTGCTGCTTATTTGATTTTTAAAAACATTCTTAAACTTACAGGTGAAACTCAAAAAATTAGAATATTGTGTAAAAGTTCATTTATTTCAGTAATGCAGCTTAAAAGGTGAAACTAATATATGAGATAGACTCATTACATGCCAAAGCAAGATAGTTCAAGCTGTGATTTGTCATAATTGTGATTGATAATGACTTACAGCTCATGAAAACCCCAACTCCACATCTCAGAAAATTAGATATTGTGAAAAAGGTTCAATATTCTAGGCTCAAAGTGTCCCACTCTAATCAGCTAATTAAGTCATAACAACCTAAAAAGGATTCCTGAGCCTTTAAATGGGCTCTCAGTCTGGTTCAGTAGGAATCACAATCATGGGAAAGACTGCTGACCTGACAGTTGTGCAGAAAACCATCATTGACACCCTCTAGAAGGAGGGAAAGCCTCAAAAGTAATTGCCAAAAGAAGTTGGATGTTCCCTAAGTGCTGTATCAAAGCACATTAATCGAAGTTATGTGAAAGGGAAAAGTGTGGAAGACAAAGAATGCACAAGCCAGCAGGGATGACCGCAGCCTGGAGAAGATTGTTATGAAAAGCCCTTCAAAAGTGTTGGGGACTTTCACAAGGAGTGGACTGAGGCTGGAGTCAGTGCATCAAGAGCCACCACACCAGATGATCCGTGACATGGGCTTCAAATGTCGTATTCCTCTTGTCAGCCGCTCCTGAAACAACAACAATGTCAGAAGCGTCTTACCTGGCTAAAGAAAAACAGACCTGGTCTGTTGCTCAGTGGTCCAAAGTCCTCTTTTCTGATGAGAGCAAGTTTTCATTCTCATTTGGAAACCAAGGACGCCAGAGCCTGAGAGAGTATGGAGAGGCACACACTGCAAGATGCTTGAAGTCCAGTGTGAATTTCCACAGGTCGTGTTGATTTGGGGAGCCAGTCATCTGCTAGTGTTGGTCCACTGTGCTTCATTAAGTCCAGGGTCACGCATCGTCTACCAGGAGATTTTGGAGGCACTTCATGCTTCCTTCCGCAGACGAGCTTTATGGGGATGCTGACTTCATTTTCCAGCAGGACTTGGCACCTGCTCACACTGCCCAAAAGTACAAAACCTGGTTCAATGACCGTAGGATTACTGCTTTGATTGGCCAGCAAACTCGCCTGACCTGAACCCCATTAAGAATCTATGGGGCTTTCCCAAGAGAAAGATGAGAGAAATGAGACCGAACAATGCCAGAAGAGCTGAAGGCCGCATAGATAAGCATCTTGGTCTTCCATAATACCTTAGCAGTGCCACAGGCTGATAGCTTCTATGCCACGTTGCATTGAGGCCGTAATTGATGCAAAAGGGCCCAAACCAAGTACTGAGTACATATGCATGCTCTACTTTTCAGAGTCCGAAATTGTTCTATGTATATTCCTTGTTTTATTGATTGCATGTAAATATTCTAATTTCTGAGATTGTGGATTTGGGGTTTTCATGAGGTGGTAAGCCATAAGCATCACAATTATGACAAATCACGGCTTGAACTATCTTGCTTTGCATGTAATGAGTCTATCTCATATATTAGTTTCATCTTTTAAGTTGCATTACTGAATAAATAAAAAACTTTTGCACAATATTCTAATTGTTCAAGTTTCAACTGTATGTTTCAAATTTTCTTTCATTAAGGATTAAAGGAAAATTCACTTGGAGATTCAAATGTCTTAGCTTAGAAGTACCTAACAAGCAATTTCCAAATGTGATTAGAAAAAGAAATTTGTGAACTTACTGTCCAGGTGCAAGCAAGATGGCTATTCCTGTACATCCCGTACATAATCCACTGGGGGATACTGTCTTGCAATCTCATCGTGAGGACAACTGTTTGTAGTGCATGTAAGGACAGTCTTTTACATTCTATTTAGCTGGAGAAATTCTGAGTCTTCTCACCATTTTTTTGTTCTTTGCTACAGCCAACAGTGCTGCATTTTGTGGAGCTGACTTCAGTCCAGCATTTCTCCTTCTGGAAGTCAAGAACATAGCAGTTCTGAGAATGTTTAGAACTTCTGGCCTGTTCAGCTGCATTCCAAGCTGAACCAAACATCTGAATTCCTGAGGTCTTTCTATTTCCTTATGTACCACTTCATAGTGCTTTATGACACTCTCTAAGCAGTTTACAGAATCAGCATATTGGCCCCAACAATCTGGGTCCTCATTTTACCGACCTTGAAAGGATGGGAAGCTGAATCAATCTTGTGCCAGTGACACATTCCTTTGGAAATCCTGATGAATTTGACTTTGATACATAATAGACAATATATAGCAGCCATATATATATTTATGAAGACAATAAGTGGCAGTCTAAAAGCACCTATATCACCTTAGCAACTGACATAGATTGTAGGGCAGATAGTGACAACGAAACATAGCTTAAGTTCTGTTTAAGGCATTCTAAGCTTGTCTTTGCGTTCAAGGTTCTTGCTATGCCTATCCTGAGGTAAAAATGCTTCTCATGAGGTTGGTGCTTGCCAACACCTGTGTAGCTAATCTGGAAATCCCATCAAAATAGTCCTTCTCTCAATGAATCCCAGAGGGTGGAAAAATACTCTGATAAATTTCCAGTAGCCAGACAGTTTAAACAAATATGGCCTCTTCAGTTTAGGTGGAGCTGGGACAATTGTTTGGTATGGGCTGGGGTGCTGGCATGCAGCCTCTCACAACAGGGCTCTCACAGGAGTGTTTGGTGCCATTGCTTTTAGAGTGTTGATTGCACTAGAGGAAGGAAATGACCTTGGATGGAGGGTTGTGTTCTGGAGGGCAAGAGTGACGCAAAAGAAGAGAGGAAGGCACAATAGAAGGAAGGAGAATCTTCCACCAAGTTTCAAGTTCCTGCCTTCTAACAACTCACTTATCCTAATTTCTAACTTGTGTTTTCTCCTCTTTTCCTTTCCTCCCTCTGCCTTTTAGGGAAGCAACAGCCTCCTAACTCCAATCTGTAAGGCTTTTTTGTCTATGCAGCATCCTGTATCTCGGATGCTTCTTTCTTGTATTTTTAACAGCTAAACCATGAGAGTCAAGTATCTGTACTATAAAAAGTGATGAGGGACATTTAAATACTTTTGGTGTATGTGGTTTCCGACAGAAAGGCTTGATATATTCATGACTCAGCGTGAATTGCTATTCTAGATATACCATTTAAATGGAAGGAAACCAATTTAAAAGAATAACTCTCACATAGACAAGCCCCACAATCTTGTGGCTTGAGATAAAGTGGGGGATATGAAGACTTTCCACACAAGAGGGCTTACTGCAGCATGTTTTCCCCATATTTGTGGATTTAAATACCACTGTGCAGCTTTTTAGTCATGCTTAAACCATGAGCTCTTCTGTCAGGTTCTTTCTGTGAATGAATAACATGAGATTTCTCTATAATCAGACTCTAGATTTTCCAGTCCAACTCAGTAGTGGGATTAAACATTTTTTACTACCAGTTCTGTGGGCGTGGCTTGGTGGGTATGGCTTGGTGGGAGTGGCAGGGGAAGGATACTGTAAAATTTCCATTCCCACCCCACTCCAGGAGAAGGATAGAACAGGCAAATTGTTTGACTAGAGGGCATAAAAGAGAAGGAATGCACTTAGTCTGATATTCATTCTGTTGAGTTTTTCTGTAAAGGTTTGTGAATTATTAACACAAATTCAGTTCAACATTGGAAAGCATATGCATCTCTTAAAAACTAACTTCACGTATATATTGAAGTGAGAAACTACTATAAGGATTTTATTTATTCCATTCTTACCTAAAATTTAGGGTTTCAGAAGAGAGCTATTATGAAAGATACAAAATTCATTCTGGGATCATGAGAAAGAAATTAAGAATTAAGATTGAAGGAAACAGATTAAGTGGCAAACATTAAACTGTACCATTAATGGCTTTCTCGAGGTCCATTTATTGATTTAGAATTTATAAAACACATTTATATGGTTGCCCAGCTATCCAGTGGAACTCTGATTAATAATAAATTACAAGGAGTAGCTGTATTTTTAACATTCCTTGGTGTAAAGGTTTGATTTCCAGTAGCTGTAGTCTATGTTACAAAACAGCTTTCTTAGGTGTTGATCTGCAGAAGTTTTTGATGAGAAACAGAAGTTGGGTGAGCAAAAAGTTGGAAATTGCTGGGGTATTCTAGGGAGAATTCTTGAGTTAACTCGTTGGAAATCTTAGAGTACCCTCTATTGGATTTCACATGCTTTGCACATTACCAACAAATAGCAACCATTTTTGGAGATGAGATCTGAGCTTTAGATATTTTCAGAAGTGCTGCTGTTGTCCCTAGACCTTTGAGTCACCTTTTATAAGAATATATTTGTGAGTTATTCATTGCAAATAATTACAGCCTTTCCTGGGTATAAATATTTTAATTGTATACTATTTACTGGGCTTATAAACCACACCAACCAAACTAACCCTGAGCAGCTTATAAGTACAATATGCCTCCCTAAGTGTGAAAAGCTAATATGTCAAGGACAAGAAATTTGATATTTTTTTATTCCAAGTGTGTGGATTTTTAGCATGCAGCGATGATTTTTGTAGTACCCTACAAAATATATATGCAAAAAAATCAAAATGACAGCCACAATATGTGTAACATTTTAAAACAAGGCTTCAAATTCAGTCATGTGGTTGCAAATGCATTTATGGTTTTGAACTTTCTTAATGGACACTCATGTCCTACATTGTGTGGTTTTTTTCCACATACTCAACTAGAAAGTGACTATATTGGAAGGAGCAGAAAAGGTTCCAGCATAATGTTATTTCAGTGAGATTTTGCCAGAAAGTGTGTGACAGAAAAAAACCATTTGATGTGATGCTGTGTTTTGATTAACTTCTTTTCATGTGGATTGGTTCGATCAGGTTTGCGCCCTGCCTGCTGTGCACTATACCAGTTTGTACAAATGGAGCAGGTTACAAATTCATTGATCAATCGATAAAATAAATTTGGCCTTCCAACTCTCATTTTATATAGCAAAACTCCCATCTTATTGCTGCAATTATGATACGGTAGCATAATTAAAGTGACTGTCTGATATCAAACATAAAGAATTATGTGATCAAAACTGGAAAATCTGTTGGTTCACTTTGGTCGATCACAGGAAAGAGACTCGAGACCAGTGTGACTTGTCAGCTCTTTTATTTGATGTTTCGATCTGTGCTAGACCTTGGAGCCACGGCAGCCCTTTAAATAGGGATTGCTTGCGGCTTGCCGGCCAATGACGGCTCTCTGAATTTCCTGTGATCGGCCTGGCCAATCGCAGTTGATTCAGAGTGAGCCAATCACAGTGCTTTCTTCAGCCATCAGATTATAGTGTTTCTGGACCAATCAGATTGGGATATTTCGAGTGTGCTAATACAAAACACCCCTCCCCTCTTGGTTCAGTCCAACCTACATAACATAGTCCTGAAAGTAGGCAGGGCTTTTGATGTTTCTATTTGATCTGCGCGGTTCAGTTGTGGCGTTGTCTTCGACTGGTTCGGATGGGATCCTTGTTGCTCCTGTCCTTCTCGATGGAACCGCCTGGAAGGGTGAGTCAGGCCTGTTGCCACAACTCTCACCCAGTTTATCCGGGCCGGTCGAGTTGTCAGTTCTGCTGCTCCCTCCTGTTCTTTCCGGGCTGGTCGAGCTGGCTTGGCTGCTTCTTCCAGGTGAGGCTTCTAGTTCCTCGATCGCTGCCGGTTCCCTTCTGCCAAAGTCGTCTGTTGGTGAGTAGAGTTGGTTTATTTTTCTGCCTATTGGTATTGTTTGGGGTTG
>BHFT01000047.1:27542-42042 GCA_004320025.1 Laticauda laticaudata | reverse complement strand
CCCTTGACACCAATTCTGGCATCTCATCACTGACTTGATACTATCTTGTCACTGTTGTTGTTGTGTTCAAAAGAGATGCTGGAAAATTGTCACAGCAAATTGTCTCCTTGCAAAACCATATTGAAAAGGCTGGTGTTTCATCAAGGAATCTCTCTGCAAGCTGGTTTCTTTCTCGTTGTGTTTCCCATTACTTTGCATCTTTCTATAAAGTTGTAACATTGTCAAAATTTCCTAATTGGAAAAATTTAGTTCATATTAACTCAGTAAATTATTGGCAATTTCTGTGAACATGTTCCCGATTAAGCTCTGAGTTTTGCTTTGTTTTCTGTTGTGTCAATGAATATAATTTTTCGTAAACCGAAGGCAGTCTGCTCAAAGTTTGGAAGTTAAAATCATTCGTATAGTATGAAAATGTCTTCTGTGATGCAAGAGGTACAATGTAATATAGTTTACTATCTTTTTCATTCATTACATAAACTGGAAACTTTCACATTAAGCAGAAGAATCTTAAGAATTACAAGTGCAATAAAATTGATGGGAAGAAGTACATTTATTCAATTCATTGACTAAATTTCTTTAGCAACCTGTCTAGATTTGGATATCATCAAAAAGGCAATTCTGGGGGGCATTCGATCAGAAATATTTTGAGAAAATCCTTAAAAAAAACCTTTCAGCTGACTTCAAAAATCTCTTCAAAAGAAGGTCAGAATTATGTCCGGAGATCATTCTAAAAATGAGGTGGGTAGTATCTAAATTTGAAAAATAAATCCTTCTTCAAATCAACATTTCTATAATTGATCTCAATAATATGCATTTTGTGTGGGAATTCCCTTGAAGCTTCAGTTGATTGAAAGGCAAAAGTGAAGTAGCTATATATTGGATTAATTTAGCTCTGAATATGAGTTGCTTAACAGTGAGATAAGCAGCAATTAAATTTAATAAATACAATAACAATAAGTTATGGATGCATCTTAGCATACATATGTAACACTAGTTGTTTGCAAGCTTCAGACGCAACTACAACTTCTGAAAGCAAGCTGTACCACTGGTTAATCGTTCTCACTGTTCGGAAATTTCTCCTTAATTCCAGGTTACTTCTCTCCTTGATTAGTTTCCATCCATTATTTCTTGTCCTGTCCTCAGGTACGTTGAAAGATAAGCTGACCCTTTCTTCTTTGTGGCAGCCTCTCAAATACTGGAATCCTGCTATCATGTCCCCCAGTCCTTCTTTTCTCCAGACTAGCCATACCCAAACCATTCTTCATTTGTTTTAGTCTCCAGGCCTTTAATCATTTTAGTTGCTCTTCTCTGCACTTTTTTTTCAAAGTCTTAAATCTTTTTTATGCAAGGAATTTTTATTCATTTTTATTAAATGAAATAAAAAAAATTCTATTAAACTTGGTGAAATGAAATGTGAAAATTTGTATGTTTTTTTAATGAAATAAAATAACACGTACACACTGAAGGTGCTAGTTATCCCCTTCATTGCAAAGGGCCAGGGTATTTGCAGGATCGCTACTCTCCATGTATCCACGAAGAAATGGATGAGCATAAATTCTCTCAATATGTGCTAATGTGCAAGTTGTGATCAGCAACCACATTAAATGGTTTGTCTCCTTATTTTGTACAGTATGCATGGGGATAGTCTCCAGAAATATAGCAGTTATGACTGCTCTTGTTTATTCATATATTTCAGTTAGTAGGGCAAGTGCAATGGATATACTTGATATAGATTTATAGATATACTGTATGTTCAGAAGTACATAATTTTGTAAAAAAATAGTGTACAAAATTATTGAGGCATATTGATCTTTTTATCTCTGAAAAAATTATATTATGGGATAATCCATTAAATATATTAAAAGTAACTGGTAAATCCATTGATGTGGAGGGTGACCCTCAGCTATATTATATGTTGAACTAATGCAGCTTTAGACAAATAATTTTATGCAAGCTGTAACATTGGATTTTATTCACCACAAATGATTTCTGATCTGTTTATTCAACGCAAGTTTTTGTAATCTGGACTTTTTGAATCTGATCCTATCGGTGTTTCAGAAACTCTTTATAAGTATAGGCTTTTAAAAATAAGTAAGAATTCCTATTTTTAACTATTTAAAAAAATTGAAGAAATTAAATGAAATTAATTTTTATATGAAAGTTTGCAGAACATGATGATTTTATAATCAGTGAGAAGCATATTTAACTTGAAGTCAATATATTTTCATCATAAAATAAGAATAATGCAACTTAAAAATTGTTTTGTATGTATCTGGGATCTGAGAAATGTTTATTAATGATTGAAAAAATGACTTTACAATTGCAAATGAAATACAAGATATGAAACATTAACCAAATGCTTTGGGTTTGCTCATTGTTGCATACAAGGTAGGCTGAAATCCAAAGAAATGACTTAAACCAATCCTTGAGTACCAAGGTTGAATAGACTCTTCTTGGCTCTTTCCCAAGATGTAATATGTAATATGTAATCCAACATACTTTCTAGAATTATGGATTTTTCATGCATGGTGAATTAATGGCTGTAAAATAAAGGGGTAATATGAGGGTGAGATAAATCTCTTGATTTGAAGACCATGACATTTTCTTGAAAGTGGCAGCAGCCATTGCTTACTTCTTCCAGGATGTTTCTTTGACTTTCAGTCTATCTTTAGCCCTGGTAGCTAATTATTATCACCTTTATTGTCGGAATACAACATGTGTACAATGAGATTGGCTGAGCCTCCCTTCATCCATTCCTCCCCAACACAACTCACAGTGAGGACAGAAGTCCCTAACCCAGTCCCAATCTTACTACCTATGTGACCTTGTTGCACAAAGCCTGGATTCAAGTACTAACCAGATCTCACTCTTCTTAGCTTTTCTTAGATCAGCCATGGTGCCACTTAACGAGGCATGATTTAAACAAATTCCAAAAAATTGAATGCTTACCATTCATCCAAAAACTATGTGTATTATACAATATATAATTTCAAGTTCACCAGGTAGTTATACAATAAAACAAGCTTTTATCTGTATTAATATAGTATGTGAAATCATGTGAATTATACAGGCAATCCTCAACATACAACCATTCATTAGTGTTTGTTGAAATTTACAGTGTCCCTGAAAAAACGTGATTTACAACTTACATTTATCAATATTGCAGCATAACCACAGTGATCCAAATTCAGGCACTTGGCAACTGAGATGTATTCATAGTTGCAACATCCCAAGGTCGTGTGATAACCATACAACTTTCCCAGCTGGATTCTGATAAGCAAAGCTAATGGGAGATACCAGATTCACTTAAGAACCGTATGATTCACTTAATAACTACAGTGATATACTTAACAACAAAACAACATGGCAAAAAACATAAACTAAGGTACCTTGTATATCAGTGGAAATTCTGGTGCCAATTCTGGTCATATATTAAGGACTACCTGTACTTTGCTAAGCAATTTTTAAATAAAATAACTATATTACTTCCATAATAATTCAGTACATAACAACTTATCTTCCCCTGTACAATAATATAGGAAGTAACCTTGAATGAGAACAAAAATAAACCCAAACATAATCTTGACCATAGAAGAATATCCACCTTTAATTGTAATAAATTACCTCTACAAACTCCCCCAATTAAGAATTTGTTTTCTTACAATACACTGTCAAAAAAATGTCCACAAAGGTAATGATATATGTAACCATATCTTATTCCATCAGTCGTGATATTTCTCTTGGGGTCATAAAATTATAAAAAGCTATTGCTTACTATTCATCAGTCTGCACTCATCTCTGTTTACACAGCTGGACAGAAATACTCAAAACAAGCTGTCCCTGCAACAAGAAGTACCCTGTAAGCATTGGTTTGTGTAATTCTTCTAAAAGAAAATTTATTTAATGTTTATTTTCTCCAACTTTGATATTTCATTCAAATTTTAGCTTCGCTGATTTTTCCCTAGAGTTTCAAATCACATATTTATTTTCTTCTGTCTACCAAATATTAGATTGTGTTTCTATATTCCAACACAACTGTTTTCTGACATGTCATTTGCATTTATAATTTGCAGTAAAGTTTATTTACACATTTTTATTAGTGTTCAGCATTTATTTTGTGACTACTTTAGAAGACTAATCTGTTTTGCAGTGTTTGCTAAAATATATGACACTGATAACATAGAATAAAAACAATTCCTACAACAAATTGTATTTATCAGGGAAAAGAGTTATTTGGTAAGGATTTTGCCAAGGCATCTGTTTGACAAAGGGGATAAAAGAAATTTCTAAGAGAAATGACATTGCTGCAATCTTGTTTAAATTTTTAGATCTTGATGCTGTGACACTATACTATACTAGTTGATGGGATGCAAGCAACAGTATCGTTTCTTGCAATATAGTCTCTAGGTTAGAGATGGTACCTTACACAAAATAAGGTGTTTGTATATACTTATTATAAGACTGGACTTTGGTCACAATTCTGACATATGGCCAAACTGTGGAGTTGGTGCTCTCTGAGTTTGGTTGTTTGCTTGCAGACATTTCATTACCCAACAAGGTAATGCTACTAATTGTGGAGTTTACTACCTGCTTACCCTGCCAGTGTTGGGGGTGGGGGGTTCTCCTTCGTAGTTCATTGATGAGAACATATTTTTCTGCTTGATTGTTTGTCAGGTGTTAATCACTGCATATCTCAGTGTAAAATGCTAGGGAGGATGTGTTCTGCTACATATATAAACCACATATGTGTTCCTTTCTATTGTATATTGGGCAAAGTTGTTATAATAGCTGGTAATACCCTGTTTCTCCAACAATATGGCCTCCCCCAATAGGAAGCCCCAGCATGTTTTATAGGCATGAAATGAAATTAAGCCCCTCCCTCCAAATTAAGGCCCATATTAAAACATGCGAAATGGGGGGGAATGGTGGTGGGGCTTTCCAGTAGGAAGTACTTTTGTTGCACACCTGGATATGGTGCTGCTTGCATTGACCCCAATACGAAGTGCCCCACCAACGCCGAGGTCAACATCCAAGCCGTTGCCGCCTGCCCGCCTGAAGATGCAAGGGGGGGGAAATTAAGTCACCCCCGAAAAGACGGCCTAGCCATGTTTTTGGGGCTCAAAAAAAAAAAGACCCGGCCTTATTATATGAGAAACACGGCATTTAGATTGTTATGGAAAATCATGGCTGTGGCAAAGTTGATAATATTCTTCATTTCAACTACCTTACTAAAAAATAATGTTATATGAAAACCTGGATTAATCAAAACCATGATGACATCAATAATCATCAATGAGACCATCTAGTAATGATCATTAAATTTGGAATATTGTGATTTGGGGTGTAAAAGTCAATGGTATATTGTCTGAATTAACCAATAGCACATACTGTGAAATTAAAGGGAAGAAAGGAAAGCAGATATTGTGTGGTCTCTGACCTAAGAGAAAGAGGGAGAAAGCAGCTAAATAAAGATGTTCAGACCTTTGAATAATGTAGAGAAGTGAGGATGTGGGATTAATTATGAAGAAAAGGCTAAAACATATATCAGAAAGTATGAAGTGCTCAAAGGTTTTGATTTTGTCAAAAGTGAGACAGAGAGAAGGCAGACAGAGGCAGAGACAGAGATAATTGAACAACTATGACATTCAAAGATGGGAGAAATTACTTAACATAACTAGGAATATAAACAGGGAGTTTATATTAGGAATATATACTAGGAATATATACTAGGTTTATCCTAGGAATATATCCAGGAAGATATGTAAAATATTAGGTTTAGACTGTCCAAAAAATTAAGATTTAGGAAATAAATCAGTGTTCCATCATATGAAGAAAACTGCGGATTTTACGCCACTAGTCATTGCCAACTCTGGGAAGTGGTGCTCATCTCCATTTCAAAGTCATTCAGCCAGCACTATGCAAAGACATTTCTACGGTCATGTGGCCAGCAGTATATCACAGAGCACTGTTGCATTCCCACAGAAGTGGTACCTATTTATCTACTTGCATTCATATGCTTTTCAACTGCTAGGTTGGCAGGAGCTGGAGCAAGGACAGGAGTTCTGTGATATATGGATGGATCCATCATACCCAAACATACACATGCATAAATATCCATTCACAATACATTATGTATTCTTACATAATACACCCACATACATATGTACATAATGCAGAGGCATTAGTTCCATTATCATCATCGAGAAAGAACAATGGCACTGAAATTATGGCAAAACCAAACATCTAGATCGAGATATAAAATAAGAGATTTGTTCTGTTTCTTCTCACATTGGCTTACAATTCTTTTAAAAGTAACATAGAGATTCATAAAATGCTTACATTTGCATTTTTTAAAAAAAATTGGCTCATTTATACCACATCTTGACATTATTTTCTCACATTATAAGGTGTTTTAAAAAGTGGTATGGAGATACATTAAGTTAGAAAAAGATCTTGGCAGAATGCGTCTAGGCAGAAAGGAGTAAAAGTAATATCCACCATCTTTAAAACAACAGATAAAGGGGAAGCAATTGTAATAATGGAGGAGACAGAATATATAAATGAAGTCACGAAACAATACAGATTTTTATGTCTTTTTATATTCCGTCCAGTAGGGATGCTGCCAAAGACATTATACAGATTATTAGGGGCACAATTTCTGAAAACAGTAACAGTGGTGCACATTTAAGAAGATTTCTGATTTTACTTCAATAACATATCACAAGAGGTATGCTACAATGAGTGACAATGTGTAAAGTAGCAGTTTCAAAATGCCATTTGAAAATGAATATAACTTTTCCCTTAACATCATAGATTTCTCAATTTATTTATTTATATTTATGCTCAACATTCTACATTTTAAATCCCTGTTTAACTTAATAATGGATGTGCTTATTTGCATTTCTACCCTCACCCCACCTAATTCCATTTACCCCTGTGTTTGCGTGCATTAACAAAAGAGAGCAAAACTGTTTTTGGTGTGATTGTATCTATAATTGAACTAAGTACACAAAAACACACCACACCTAGAATCCAATATATAGTCATATCCAGATTGCTTCTTATGGTGCTCTTTTTATATGCATGAAAGTATAGAGATATAAACTGCCTCAGCCACCTGACAGCTATCATAAATTGCATAGGTCTGGTAGTTCATTGGAACAAAAAAAAATGGCAGAAAGAAAGGAAAATGGAAATCTGAACTCATCAGTACTGATTTAAAATCAAACTGATAAAACTGTGCAGTCCTTGTTATTTTCTCAGCTTGATTACTTATGACCATTGTGAATAAGGATAGGGTTCGCTCCTTCTTTACATACGGTAACTTGTCCTGCCTGTGCTGATGGGAGTATGATTTTCTTCTTGGTAATTTCTTGATTAGCTTTTTTTTATGTGACAAGTTTGTAAAGCATTCTGGACAAACGAAGATTTGCCTTTTTCTGCTTTTATACTTCAATTTTCTTACCTGGTTTTATATAGTATAATTTGCCATTTTATATGTTACTTAGAAGACACTATTTAAACAGCATGTATCTTAAAAGTAAAATAGACATTCTAAGTAGTAATCAAGAAACCACAAAGCATTTCTTTTTTTTTCTCAAGCAACTGTGAAGATGAAATTTAATTTTAAATATCCATTAAAGGCCATTTTTCAAATGAGCATCATCTATTATTTATTTATTTGGTTGGAAAAACTTCCAATTCTCTTTGCTATCTTTTCAGCTTTAGTTGTACATGCATGCCTCATTTCTTGTCACACAAACTATTACGCATCCTAGATAGCACATGCCAACTTTAACAAAGAAATGAGAGTTATTGGGCCCCAGAAGTACTCACATGCTGGGATATCTTGGGAGGTAAATGGCTAATAGCATTACTGTAAATAGTCAAATACTTCAGGGCAGCTTGTTAGGAGAAGGCACACCCAGAAATCAAAGAAAAAACAAATTCAGAGCAGATGTTAGGAAATATTTTGTTTCATCTTGAGGAGAACAGATTCAGCAAATATTCTAACAATCCTGATAATATTTTACTGAGGGAAAACAATCAAATTAATTTTTAAAAATATAGACCTGTTCTGAATCAGAAGCCATCTACCCATCCATAAATCTCCTTGGAAGTGATTGTATATCCTTTCTAAAAGCTTTGACACACACACACACACACATACTCACACGTACCAAATAGTTCATACAAGCATCTAGAGGATATTGTATTTTAATTCCTAGGCTCCCTTTTAGTCCCTTTATATGACTTAGGAGCAATCTGTGCTCCTTCTTAGGCCATGGAGAAGCATGATATGAAGCAAAGTTGCCACTAGTGGTA
The DNA here is from genome assembly GCA_004320025.1 of Laticauda laticaudata. Taxonomy (NCBI): domain Eukaryota; kingdom Metazoa; phylum Chordata; class Lepidosauria; order Squamata; family Elapidae; genus Laticauda; species Laticauda laticaudata. The sequence goes on along the minus strand of BHFT01000047.1, from coordinate 33,717 downwards.
AAAGTTTTTAAAAGTCACAAATTGGGGCATTTGTGGAAGTTTCCACCTCATAGGTTATATTATTTGACTATAAAGAGGGAGAGATACTGAGCAAAGACCAAAACAACATGGGAATTAGAACTGAGGAATATTGAGTTCATGCTTACTGCACAAATATGATTTGAGAATTAAAAGAAATGATTTTATGTTACAAATTAAAAATATAATTTTAGATATCAGGATGTGCTGGAATTAATACCGGTAAATGCCTTAAGTCTAGAGGCCATAGATTACTTACTTACATTATTGAACAAAAAGCTAAATTTCAGTTAAACTTTATTAATGCAACTTTTTTCCCACCCAGATCTATGCTCCCAACCTCCCCCAATATTCTATTCATGTAGCCTTAAGTTTTCTCTATTCTCAATGCTTGATTAGAAAGTGCCCATAAGTCAGATTTTAATCTATCCTAAACATCCAATTTATTAATTCATCTAAATTGCTTGGCTAAGGAAGCTTTCTCTTGGCTAAGGAAGCTTGCTCTTTCTCTCACCTTTAATAGCAGTTGCAAAATTGCATAGAATTCTAGATCATTGGAACAAATATTCTGATGAAGCTTTTTCTCTTCACTACTCTTAGTATACACATGAAATCAGAGGCTTTTGCTTAACTCCTGCTTTTGCTATCTATTTCAAAACAGCAGTTCTCCATTATCCAGAGGCCAGATTTCCATCCTCCCTTAAACTACACTGCGAATAGGCTCAAACTTCCTATGTCTGTTTGCAGGAGACAATCTTATGAGAGTCTAAAAGAAAATGTTTGGGGTAGCAGGCAAATGTCAATCAATACCAATACTATCTGGTTAGTATAACTTCAAAGAAAGGTCAGTGGAAAGTCTCTGACAGGTGTTATATAAATTCTGCAAGGCCACCTCTGTCAAACAAATACTGTGTTGGAAGATTTGTAGCTGACTGGAAAAGCTTCGGAGTCTGGTGTTTGGGGAAAAGTTTGCTGATTTTGCTAAGACGTGATCCTTTAGAGACATAGTCACAGCAATAAAACAATGCTCATCAGTCATACTGCATGGGATGATTCTGGTTTTCCTCACAAAAGAATTTCAACATACTATATTATGTGGGAAATGTGCATGACAAGAAAACCCCTAATCAATAAGAAGACCAACATAATATGATTTTGGAATATATTCCTTCTAGATGCTGTCGTGAATGAATCTCTCTGATACAAATTTCCTATATCACAATTTATATATGATAAATTGCCCATGATACAATTGCTTATATAAGCTTGATTTTTAAAGTTTAATTAAATTAAAATTTATAATTTAACATCATAAAGCATTTTGATTGCCCTATTATGTATTTTGTATAAATCCTATGGAAAATCAGAATAGCATGTTGGACATGACAGTACTAATAAAATCGAGAAGTCATGTATGCACAATACTTCTACCACCTGGCTCTAACTGTTTTTTTTTTCTGCTATGCCTTAGAAAAACCAAACTAACAGAGTTGGAAGGGATCTTAGAGGTCTTCTCGTCCACTCCCTGCTGAGGCACGAAACCCTATACCATTCAGAAAAATGGTTGTCCAGATTCTTCTTAAAACCTCCAGTGTTGGAGCAGTCACAAATTCTGGAGGCAAGTTGTTCACTGATTAATTATTCTGTCAGGAAATTTCTCCTTAGGTCTAGGTTTGATACTGTTTACTCAAATGAATGGAAACTTCAAGGACCTGCCCATAGAAAGGACAACTATTTAGTGACTGCTTTGCTGGCATGAGCATGGGCAAGAGGGAGACAGGTAATCCAGCAATTGAAGGCCACAATAGTCACCATCTGGCTATCTAGGACATCTGGCCATTATCATTGTTGGAGTTTGAAATCAAGACAGGTATTTCTTAAATTGACTTCATTTCTAGCCAATATCAGCAGCTTAAGACAGTTTGATGCTGCTATGTAGAATTACCCTATATGTTGCAATAAATATCTGTGTTGAACTGAAAGATATAATATGAATGGGGCAAAGAAAAGACTATAGAATGTCTGTTATGATATATAAAAATCCATGATAGCAGGACCATAAATGATTGCTATAAATGAAAATTGTGTGGATTTAGGCCTTCATGCCCAATAGGAGATATATTTTGTCTTTTGAATTGATTTATTAACTATTTGGATAATAAGAAATTTTTGGCCACTCTGCAGAAACCTGAAAAGTGTTATATACATATTTGTATAGCTGGAAAGAATCTTAAATATTGTTATAAGATTATTTTTGAAAGATTAGGGAATGGTAGGATGGACTGGAGGAACTTAATGGAGCCAAGGTATACTTGGGATCTGAATTAATGATCCTAACAAGGCGGGTAGTAACTCCTTTGTAGGAAAATGACTGTACGTTCTTAACTAGAAGGAAACATCTGGAGATTCCTTTGGAAAGTAGAACTCAATTTTTCAAACAAAAAAAATCTTTTGCCTTTCCCCATTCTAACTCCTTGGCTAAGGGTTTCTGAAAAAGAAACAAAAGTTTTTATGAGGAGCCAGAAAAAAGGCTGAGTTTGTAGCTTTTAAAATGAATTGTATTTTTGGAATGCTAGCTTTTTCTCCCTCGAGATCTGGCATAGCTGTTGGTCTGTCAGTTAGAGCCTTCACCTACACTTAATCTGAATATTATACCTGAAAATATAATAGTTATTATAAAACAGTAGTAAGCCTCTAGCAGCTTTGTTCTGATGGAAATAAAACCTAACCATCCTTACTTGCTCACAGAATGGAGAAATGGGATACATTAAACAATACAACAGAATTCAGTATCTTTCTCCTCAGTCATTCCCATCAAGTTTCAGAAGACCTTCGGTCCTCTTCCACTGTGATGACCCAGAGTATATCAGAAATATAACAAAACCCAAAACATAACTGAAAGTCTTTTAATTCCTTCAACTTGGCTTCACTGTTTAATTGTTCACAGTGGATAAATAAACTATTTTCAAAATAACATTTCAAAGGAAAGAAACACAGTTCAAATTCATAGAGCCAATAACAAAGCAAAAACCAAAAACAAACTGCACTGAAGAAAGTTCCACGACAGACCAGGATAGATAATTGCCAACTTCAGAAAGATAACCAGGTACAGTCCATTGGAAGAACGCCAACCAAGATAAACCTTCTTTAGGAATAAAACACTAATTTGTCTCCAGCGTCTGTTAGCACACAGGTCCAAACTCTTATGCAAATCTCATACCTGCAACCCATGAAGAGGATCATGGCCCTCTCCTCCCAAGTAGACCATGTTTTACCCTTATCCTCTCCTCCCTGCGTGCCCTAGGATGGATAGGGGATGGGCGTGGGTCCTCCTCTGACTGTTCAGCCCGTCTCTGCCCTTCCCCACCCTCCTCCACCACCTCCGAAGTCACACTTCCACTCCCTGTTGGCTGTTCCTCCTCTTCCACAGAGTCAGTCTCCACCAGTGGCATGACATCCACTCACAAATGGACAGAGATGAATGCTGAGCCTTTATATCCCCATGAGGTCAAGAAACTTCCAGAGATGTCTATGACTGGAACTTTTTAATTTCCAGCCTGGTTTCTGCACTAGTACAAACATTTTGCAGAATTTCTATTCAATCTTCAGGTGATTTCCCTGAGCAAAAATGTTTGTCTTACCCAAGGTTTGGGGCTTCTCCTTGACTTTTCCATCACTTCATTCTTTCAGAAAATTAGATGGGCAGCTTTGCCACTCCCTACACAGAATGATCAGAGAGTCCTTCACTGTGAAAATAAGCCAAATGTAACAACAGATGTGTGGAGGAACTAACAGGTATGCCAATTTTTCCACAGTACACTTGCAAACAACATGCATGCTTCACAATTTCACATCAGAAATATGCACAGTCAATAACTTTGATTGTTTTAAATGTGAAAAGTCCACAAATGATAGATATTCTACTCTGGGCCTGTTAATTTAATTGATTGTTTTTGACTCCTTGCCCATTTTATTATTACCTGTTTTATAGAATTAAATTTGAAACCATTTTCCTGACAGCAAAGGACAAGTTGATTGATTGAATTTACCTTCAGTGAAATCAAATGCTGTGATCACAACTTGGACCCTTCCTCAACTTATAGTCACTCAATACAATGTTTATCGTGGATGCTTTTAATCAAAATGTGAACACTTCTAGAATATTTTTTTGAAATACAGGGCATATACTCCTCAGTGAATATCAAAATCTAAAAATATTTGTGCAATTAATCTCATATATTAAAAATTACACCAAAATATTGTATTACATTGCTGTCATTACATTCAAAACTTACAAGTTTCCTCTGGTTAATTTAGAACTATCCATTCTTTTTTTCATTGAATATATCAGAGAGTAATAATTCATTTGTATGCTATAACATTTCCACAATCATCTTTTCCTTGGAATGAACTGCAGCCCTTTGTCAGCTTCTGTTAGACATACATTCATATGCTTCATTTCGCATGAGTCAGATAATGAAAGCAAGACATCATGTGGGAAATAAATGAAATATCCTATACAGACCGATATCCCTAATCATTCCATACATGCAGGAACCACTACAAACACAAAAAAATGTTTGCATATACAAAAGATGACAGGATGCCTTCATTTATTTTAGTGCTAGTCTCTTTCCTAATTCTCCAAAATCAATTTTATATTGATTTATTGACCAGAACCCAACTCCCTACAGTGGTCACACATTCAGAGCATCAGCAATATGGTCTGAAGTTGTAGGAGCTCTCTGTAGCTCCTCTGTCATTGTCAAAATATGGGTGTTGTTAGGAATATGAGTCTCCTAACAGATATTTGGGTTAGAAATATATAAGCCAAGATAGACATTTTAATACTGTCTCTTTAAGGGAATGCAAGAGCATGCAGTTGGGTGTGGTTTCTCAAATGGCCATAAGATGGAGCTAAAAACCTGTTTTGTCTTAGTCTGAGTATCAGAAGAAAGTGTGAGTGTATCTTTGTTCCCTTCTGTTGGAAAGTATTGCTGTTGCTCCATTTTTCCTAATTGACTGATATTACTGGATTCAATGTAAGTCTGATACTTAACTGTTTTTGACACTGGACTTTGTTACTGGAATATCCCTGGATTGAGAAACTGACTGATTAACCTGTGAATGACTTTTGGACTACCTATTTTGAACTTTGCTTAAACTTTTCTGGAAGTAAAAACCTTCATTAACTGTACAGTGTATCTGTGTACTGAGTGTGTATTATTCCAACACTACTCTCTATACGTCTCCCTGTATGCACTCATTCTCCTAACAGGGAATTACCTCAACAGGTGTCATGAGATTATCTGGCACAGCCCTCTGATGCAGGAAGGAAAGACTTATTTTTAATGGTTTTTTACTGTGTAACTGCTTTGTACTGTTTTTATTATTTTAAAATGTTGTTAGAATTTTAATTTGATGTATGTTTTAGATTGTGAGCTGTCAAGATTCATTTGCTGAGATGGGCAGCTGTAGAAATCAATCAAATACATACATACATACATACATACATACATACATACATACATACATACATACCTGCGGTCTGTTCTCAGTGACTTATGGGTTTTGATGGGTTCCAAAAGAAACAAGTTTATTGCTGGCGGCTCTGCTCCATGATCCAACTAAGGCCTTGGACATAACTTGGAATGAGATGGGGGCTGAAACTTTGGATTGAATCATGCCCATAAGTACTCTCCTTTCCCATGGACCCTGTCACTCTCCGTTGTTTATGAAGACCTGAAAAAATGAACCTGGAGAAGTGGAGTCTAGAGTGCTGCTTGCTGTCAATGGGGAATGAATTTGAACATGGGTGACAATTATTATTAGGCCTACCCATGGCAGTTAGGGCAGTAAAGCAACAATACTTCTCTATCATTATTGCATCCATGTATAGCTATCCAACATAGCCTTCTTTAGAATGAACCTATGACCTCCTAAGACCATGGAAAAGAATCTGCAGAACATTTGTCATACAAAATTGCTCATAATTCCGAGGAATTATGGTCCAGATCTGGTGGAGATGCCCAGGGCACCATCTTGTCCAGTTATCTGGTAACTGTTTGAACCTGTTGGACCTGAGGATATAGTTATAATCCTTGTGACTGTCTCAAAAGTGCTGCTCAAAAGAACTTTCATGGGGGGGGGGGGGGGG
>BHFT01000047.1:10742-27536 GCA_004320025.1 Laticauda laticaudata | reverse complement strand
GGGGGGGGGGGGGGGTTCCTTGAAAATATTTTCCTTCTCGTCCAAGAATCTTCTTGGTTGAAAAGCAAAACTTTTTCAAGGAAGGAGGAAAAACAAGAAAATCTAGTTGCCTTTTGAACAGCACCTTGAGGACATCCATGACCTGGATGATTGAGCATTCCATAGACTGTGAGCTCTGCCACCAGTTCCTTAGATCCCTGCCCATCCTGACTATTTAAGAGTGTCATGTGGTTAGATTCTAATAGTGGTTAATTTCATCCTTGAGAGGTTGTCATTCCCTCACCCCTTAAGGAGCCTTTGTTCCATCCAGTCTTCAAGAAGCTATCACTGGGTCCTGTTATATATTGTCCAATATCTAACCTCCCTTTCTTAAGAAAGATTATGGGGAAGGTGGTTGTGCAGGAGCTTCTGTTAGCTACATTCTTTTTAGTCAGGATTCAGGCATGGCTTGAAAATGACACTGGTTGCATTTTGGGATGATTTCTGGCAGGAACAGGATAGTGCATTTGTCCTTGTTCTCCTTGACATCTTCGTGATCTTTGATATGATCAACTATGGTATCCTTCTGGATTGGCTCAATGGGTTGGACTGAGTGATCAAGTGTTGGGTAAGTTCTCTTTCTTCCTACTGGGATGGTATCAGTTGGTGTTGACTGGGAGTGAGAAGCCCCATCTGGAGATGCTTCTAAGGGGATGCTGTAGAGTTTCATATTCTCTCCATTCTTATTTAACATGAAGCCACTGACTGAAATAGAAAGAGCAAGATATCATCAATATGCTGATGACAGCCAATTATACATCTCTGCCCTGACAAACTAAATAATGCTGTTGATGTCATGTCTCTGGAGGTTGAGGGAGGGGGTGTCTGGATGAAGAACAATAGGTTCAATGGAATCCTGGAAAGATTGGATGGCTTTGAGTTTTGGGGCCATCTGGGTCTTTGCCATCTTTGCTTCTGGATGGGCTGCACTACCCCAGACTGACCCAATATGCAATCTGGATGTTCTTCTGGTCTCCCAACTCTTGCTCAAGGAGCAGGTGGCAATCATGACTAGGAGAGCTTTTGCCCAGCTCTGGGTTATATTCCCTTTTGGAACATGATCCCCTTGAGATGATGCTAGCTGTATCCCTTAACTTTTTGTAAGGCTCTGAAACTGTCATTCTTTCAGCAACCTTGGGGCACTTTTGTAATGGTTATTATACTTGTTTAGAGGGATGCTCTCCTGCAATCTTGTTTTTATTATTAATCTTGATGGTATTTATTTTTTAAGTGTTTAATGGTTATGATATTCTTTTAAATGTTGGTTGTACCCACTACCCAGAGTTACATTTACTGATTTGGCAACTATATCAATGTGTTAAATAAGTCAACAGTGTAAGGTGGGATCAGGTAACTTCTATTATACACCATTCCTGAATATAACTACAGTATGTGATGTCTGTGCAATTTTCTCAGCAATAACAGAGATATATATAGATATCCAGATAATTCCCTTACTCTACAATATTATCAATATTATTTTCTCAGCAATAACAGAGATATGTATAGATATCCAGATAATTCCCTTACTCTACAATATTATCAACATACCTACAGAGGGAGGCAGAAAATTCACAATTTGTTGATTTTAGATTGTGTTCTGTTATGTATTTAGAAGAAAAAATGATTGATCTATTATATAATCTTACTAACTGCATAATACTAACCAATTGCTCTATCATATATAAAGAATGCATTCTTCAAAAGCTGATCTGAATAAAATGAAAAGTGCTTAAGGGACTATATAAAAGTGTTGGGATTGTATAATAATAGTGGTCTCATTAAGTATGGCTCAACCTTATATGCAGTCTTAGCAAACCATAAGTAAATTTTAAAAGAATTTCAAACATGCATAAACTAGTTCAGGGAAAAAGTTTCCTCCCATACCAGGAATTATTCAAGGTGATATATCTCCTCAGTTTCAACACAACTCACTCACTTCACAGAAATAGTCTCATTCTAAAAGTAGCAGTATTACTTAAAACTAAGTTTTAAGTAATTAAAACTTAGGTTGCAGAGAGTTCAAATTTGAAAAATGCATCATAGTAACTTTCTTCATGGTATTTTCTAAGCCCCTGTCAGGTATTGTTGTAACTAATAAACTCAGCAATATAAGCATTATCTCCCCTTAAGTTGTATTTCTAATGTCAGTGAAAGGCAGGCATCCATGTCTATGTTTGCCCAACTACACTACAGAGGTCTTTACGCATTCTGCTATAGAGACTTTGGCCTTTGAAAGTAAAGCATGAGATTTTGAAAGCTTGGGGTTTAAGATTGCCCGCAACCCAACATTCAAACATATGTATGCCTGAAGGCCTCTGAAATAGGAACATTTTTAATGTACTCATAGATGCCTGCCTTTTACTTATGATAAAGCTATGGATTATGAGGAGAGAGAGAAAAGCTGTACCCTGTTGCTTGTGTAGAGATTTTAAAAATAATGCCTGGGGTTCTTATGTCTCCTTGAACTACACATCGGGGAAAGAAATTTACTCTCTTGCATGTTCCAGATAACAGTTCCGAGTGCAATTCCATGCATTCAGAGTCATCTCTGAATCCCTGTAGAATAAACTAATCAATATAGATAAAATAGCTATTTGTTTTGCAGTGGCCCAGGGACAATTGCCTGATATGTTGTGCAGTCTCCAAATAAATATGCTATCAAATCTTTGCACAGCCCTGAATGGCTATCTTCTGGAGCAGTGGCCAAGCATAGCAATTTGAAATAGCTTCCAGGGAGCATCAGTTTTATGTAGTTTTTTCACATGGTTCATATTTTAAATTGAACACAAGAAGCATCAAGGCTAAAACTAAATAAGTTCAAAATTTAAAAAGAAAAACAAAACAGAAGAAAAAAAAAAGAAACTTGAGGGTGAACATATATTTAAAGAAATTTAGGAGTGTTTGTGTGTGCTACAAATAGGTATGTTCATTGGTGGGATTCAAAAAAATGTACTACTGGTTCTATGGGCATGGCTTGGTGGTTGTGGCGTGGTGTGGTGTGGCTTGGTGGGCATGGCTTGGTGGGCATGGCAGGGGAAGGATACTGCAAGATCCCCATTCCCTTCCCTCTCCTGGGGGAAAGTTACTGCAAAATCCCATTCCCTCCCCACCCCATTAACCTGCTTTCCAGCTCCGTTCTCCTGTGCAGGGCAACCAAAGANAAGGTTACTGCAAAATCCCATTCCCTCCCCTCCTCACTAACCTGCTTTCCAGCTCCGTTCTCCTGTGCAGGGCAACCAAAGAAGACCCAGCCGATCATCTGGGACTCGGGAGGCAGAGAATAGATGGGGCCTGGGCCAGTCAGAGGTGGTATTTGCCAGTTCTCCAAACTATTCAAAATTTCCGCTACCGGTTCTCCAGAAATGGTCAGAACCTGCTGAATACCACCTCTGGATATGTTACAAAATACTCTTTCTTACACAAACATACACACAGAGCCACAAATGCACATACACACATAATCTGACATTGCCCAGTCATGTTTAGAGGTTGCTGTTCTTTGTCACTAAGGTTTATTTAATGATCTCTCATTTTGTCCCACATATATTCTAAAATAAGAGATGAGAGCTGGAAACTGTTCTTTTAAACAATACAATAGCTTTTATTGAATGACACTGTCTCCGGATCTTCTTTTATCTCAAAAACTTAATGTATTTTCATAAATAATTCGATAGGAAGAAATCTAAACTACAACCAGACACTGTGTTTTTTAATGTGGAAAGCATTCAAATATAAATCTAGAAGTTATAGAGCAAAATGTATTATTTTCCATTTGCACCCACAGAAAAGAGAAACTGGCTTTCATAGAATGAATAGCTCTTTAAGCTTCATCACTGCACTTGGCAATAATTGTTCATTTAATTATTTGTCTAAATCGAACAAAGGCATTTGCATGAATGGCAATTATTTTTCATTTTTGTTCCCTGAACAAATTAAAATACTAACAGGTTTTATTTGAAAATCAATTTGATTTGCCCAGAGATAATTCAAGGAGGATGTTTATAGCTTGCTAATAAAACTAGCAAATCCTTTATTTATCTAACTCTTTTGAAAGCACAACTAGATCCTGGGGTGAGCCAGAATGTTCAGTACCCAGTTAATTATACAGTATATTGGCTCACTGGCTACAAAATAAGGTTTAAATTCAGCACAGTTGTTTTTGTTTTTTAGTCTAGGAACAGTTTACTTAAAGGCTTATCCAAACTGTCAAAGGAATGAACCAGAAGTCAGGTCTGGAAAAGGGGAATTGGTGATATCATTCTGAACACACTTCTCTGCCATCGTAAATGTGAACTCTGAATACATTTTCTTGATATGTTTTAAAGTACTGTCCCTCCACCCCTTAAGTCACCTTTTATTTTGTTAATAAATGTTCTATTTTATTCCAGGCTAACTCCAGAAGTTCATTGATTACTTTGCAGGTGCAGGAATGCTTCTTAGGTGAGTCAGTGCTTCACATAGTGTTAGAAATTCTGTATTTAGCCCCACAGAACAAAAAGTGCACAGTCCACATGTGTTTTTCTGCTTAACTGCAACAAGGAAGCAGGAAATTTTTATTCAGAGAAAGAAGACATAGAATATATCATAGATGCAACTACAAACTTATAAACACTGCCATTTATTGGTTGAAGAATGTGTGTGTGTGTGTGTGTGTTGGAATGTTGGAAGAGAACAATAATTGTAGCATTTAAATGAGATATTTGAAATATAAGGGTAAAATCCTCCACCCTTGTCCACTGGAAAAAATAATTGGACAGAGGTAAAGCACAGGAAAAGATAAGTAGCTAAAGCCCATGTCACACTGCACCAACGGATGCAAAGAGGATGTAAAACGGACAAAAAAGCTTGCCATCCGTTGGTGCCGATCCGTGTATAACGCGATTGTACTCACTGCCTCTGTTTTGCTTCCTCTCTATCCGTTTCAGCATCCCGTTATTTTGACATTTTCATACCGCTCAGAAAGTTTTGAGCTGCCCAATAACTTTGAGCGGACAATGTACTCCAAGATCCGTTCTGCATCCTCGACGACATACGGGGGAGCATCCGTTCTGCATACAGTTACGGCATACTTGCATCCTCACACACAAACTTTAAAATCCGTTCAGCGGTAAACAGACGCAGGGAAGGAAGCAGAACGGCGCACAGCCGTTAAGTAGCACGGATGGAGAAAGATGGCAAAGCGGTGCAGTGCACATCCATCTGCTCGCTACTGCATCCAGCTTCTGCATCGTCTCTGCATCTCTAACCGGCATCTCTACGCATCCGCGTCTGATCTGCTCATGCATCCTCTATGCATCTGCCTGAATCTCTACTCATCCTCATACGCATCCTACTAACGTATCCTCTATACATCCGCTCTGTCACTCCTCTATACTCCGCTGTCGTGCATTCCTCCCGCACTGTCCATTTCTTTCTGTGTTATCGCTCTGCATGCAATTTTTGCCCCTTTTTGAGAGCAGATAACAACGGATGGAACATTTTGCTCGTCCGTTGTGTCCTTTTTGCATCCGTTGGGCAGTGTGACATGGCCTTAAGAGAAGGGAAAATAGTATTTTTAAAAAATATATATACTAAATTTTGTCATTTTATTGACAAGGCAAGCACTACATTTAATATGATATTGCAGCATTTATTTAAGAAAGGATTGTTTACTTTATTATGCTAGAAATAGACTTAACTGTAGATATACACATCCAATAAGTACTTCCTAGAGGAAATAAACACAAAAGAGTGCAGCACATAATAATTGGTTAAAGGGAGGATATCTTAATTCTATATTAAACATTCAAATTATAATTCAGTCTGGACAATGTTTTCTTAAATCTTCCTAGAATCAGGCTGGAATGGAACAACTTAAAATGCAGCAAAGATAAGCTCTCAGTCAAAAAAGTGCCAAGCTTTTTCATAGCCTAGAGACCAAGATTATCACTTTGAAATATTTTTGGTTGCAGTTCTCTCTCTTAAAATTTTGTGTCCTACCTGAAGTTAACCATTGTAGTGAAACAATAGAGTAGAGACCAAAAAAAAAGTGTTCTTCTAATCAAAAAGTACTGCTACTGTATTTCTTCTCACCACATAGTTTGAATGTAAAGAAAGAACAGCCAATGATACAATTTGAGAGGTTCATGCAAGAATTTTATAAAATGTTAGTCTCATGCGAAATGTTATGAGAGCTTGATGTTGTGATGAATGACTTCACTGAACTCTTGCACAATTTTGGGAATCTTTGCAAAGGTGCATAGTACAACAGCTGATCCCAGCATTGAAGATGAACACAAGCTTGAGAGGAAGAAAATGCACACACTGCTTTTGATATAATCCCTCACCAACTATTCCCATTATCAATTTTCAAAATATTTACTTAATGATTATTTAGTTAATGATTATTTTGACCTGCTATTGTAATAGTATAGGGTTGCATTGGCTCAGTGGCTAACACATTTGTTGATCAGAAAGGTCGGCAGTTCGACATTCGAACCCCTAGCACTGCATAAAGGACTGAGCTTCCATTACTTGTCCCAGCTTCTGCCAACCTACTGCAAAATGCAAGTAGAAAAATAGGGACCACTTTGGTGGGAAGGTAACAGCAATCCGTGTGCCTCCAGCATTTAGTTATGCCGGCCACATATAGCTGGATGACTAGCACCAGAGGTGGTATTCAGCAGGTTCTGACCAGTTCTGGAGAACCGGTAGTGGAAATTTTGAGCAGTTCAGAGAACCGGCAAATACCATCTCTGACTGGAGATTTTACAATGTCTTTCCTGTGCCACACCCACCAAGCCACGCTCATAGAACCGGTCATAAAAAAAATTGAATCCCACCACTGACTATCATATATGTGTGAGGGGAACCTTTACCTATTGTCATAGTACAAAGTGGGCAAAGGATTATACAAAGAATAATAAAAAACCACCAACATATCTTAGAAAAATATAGAAATAGGTCAGATGTAAGCATCTTGGTCTTAAAGACTGCTACACTTCTGTTATACAGTAATGAATTGCATATTTTCCATTGAGTAACCAAATAGGTGTCTCCCATTCTTTTCAAATTGGCCACAATGGAGAAATTAGACACCTCAGGGTGGACAAAATTCTCTACCTTTCTTTAAAAGAGCTATAGTCTTTGAAATAAAAAGAAAGGATTATTTCACTACATTGTTTAAGAACATCTGAAATATTAGCAGCTGCATCCAAGCAGGAAGTAGCACAGTTCCCTGGCCTTTTCAAACTACATAATCCACATGTATTTTTATCAACTTGATATCACACAGTAAAGTCTGCTTTGAAAGTTCACCAAGCTTTTGTGGAGTTAATGTTTTGCTATTATTAGCTCACACAGATTTCTATTCACTGGGCTGAAATGCTTTTGTTATTGGCTAACCTTTCAACGTTATAAAAGCAATCAAGTTACAAATGGAGAGAAACTATTATTGAAGTTCCTGCTGTCACATGTGCTTCAGAAAATTAGTTTAAAAAATTATATGTATGTCTGCATGTATCTTGATAGAGGTTTGAGTTTATAGCATAGCTAAAAATAATACAAGGATAATCCTCTCATCAGATAAGGTCTGCCTCTTGCTGCAGCTATTACTAATACCTATAAAAAGCTCTACGTTCTTTAGAATTTTAAAGATTAATATTCAACTGCAGTCAAAACTTTTCCTTTTAGTTCTGATAGATAAACAGTTTAAAAAGGCCATGAAAGATTATTTCACTATATGCTTATTACAGTGAGGTTATAATAGGCACAGAGAAGAAAATATTCGACATGACCCACAATGGAGAAATGACTGGTGAAATTGGCAGATCTTACAGAGATGAATAAACTAATTTTGATTAGAGAAAATATACTATCTATATTTATTAGTAACTAGTTGAAACCTCTTATGGATTTTATGTTATAAAAATGAAAAAAAAAGAACTTAAACCTTTGATTTATGGTTTTGATGATTAGATAAGAGAGATTTTAGAATGAAGAGAATTGTCATGTAATTTTAGAGAGGCTAACATATAAAGGTACCTATACCTACTATGAAGAATATCAGAAACTACTGCTCTGCATCTCTCTTTCTTTCTTTTCTATTTTTCTTTAGCTTTTCTCTTTTTTTGTCCTTTTTATTTTGGCTTTGCTTGCATTCTTTTTTCTTTTTTAATTTTTATTAGTTTGTATTACTTTTTATCTTTTTTTTTTTTAAGTGTTAAAAAAATTAAAAATTCTGGGCTGTTCATCAAAACTATTCTGTTTTTAGACTAAAAACAAATACTATCTGAAGATAGATTTTGGCCAATTTGTTTAAAACCTGGATTTCACAGACTTGTAAAAAAAGGGAAGGGTATAACAATAGTAATTGGAAACTGCATTAGATTTGGATCAAGATGACAGATGTGGAAAAATAACAGAATTTGACAAATCAGTATGGTCAATTCAGCATGCCCAGTTCGCCCTTGCCAAGTCACCTTTGCTAACTCATTGCCGTGAAGTCATCACAGGATAGCTCAACATGGCCAATTTGCAGTGGGGATAACTCACTGTGGGCACATGAAAGGAGAGCCAGGCAGGCAGTTGAGCAAACAGGTGGGCAGAGCATAGAATGGTGGCAGCAACAGCCAGGGGCTTCCTGTTTTCACACATCCCATTCCCACTAATGCCACTGCCACCACTCTGAGCTCTGGACCATTTGGAGTTCAGGCCATTCAGCAGCAGCAGAATGGGCCATTCAGGGAGGTAGCAGTGGGTATGATGGATGGTAGGAAGGGAGACCCACTCAAGTGTGTCCCATCAGGGAGCTCAGCACATCCCAACTGGGAGTCCAATGCAGTGGCAGCTGTGTGTGTGTGTGTGTGTATGTGTGAAAATGGGTTGTGCCTGGCCATTGCTGCCATTGCCCATACAGAACACTGCCATTGCTCCTGAATGGCTCAAACACCACAGCCACCAAACAGTCCATGAATATAGCAATAGCACTTAGACTTATATACCACTTATATACCAAGTGCTTTACAGACATTTCTAAGTGGTTTAATAATAATTAAATAATTTAATAAGCTGGGGTCCTCATTTAACCAACCTCGGAAGGATGGGAGGCTAAATCAACCTTGAACTGGTCAGGATTGAACTCCTGGCAGTGAGCAGAATCAGCCTGCAATACTGCATTCTAACACTGCAACACCACAGCTCCTAATTGGATATGTCCAGCCTCTGCCACCTCCCCATTGCCAGCTGCACCCACTGCTGCTGCCTCTGAATGGCCCAAACACAGACACTACTGCCAAATTCCAAATGGCTGAGAGCTTATCATGATGGCAGTGGAGGTGGTAGTAGGGGGTTTGTGAAAATGGGAAGAACCTGACCACTGCCACCACTGCTCTGTGCTCTGCCCACCCACTCACTCACCAGCCTGTCCTCCTGGTTCTCCCTACAATGGGAAACCTCCCCCAGCCACTGTCACTGCTCTGTACTCTGCCCACCTGCCCACCCGCCTACCCAGCTCTTCCTCTGGCTGCCTATGGAGAGTTGCCCCTGTGACAAATTGGCCATGTAGAGTTGTCCTGTAATGAGTTGGTCACAGTGAGTTGGCAGAAGTGACATGGCATTGGCAAGTTGGATGCACCAAGCTGGCTCTGCCAAGCTGGTGATACTGAGTTGTTCTAGACTCCCCCCCCCCAAAAAAAAAGTAGCGAGTGAGTTACATGGTCATGATGACCAACTTATTTGACCTTCCTGTGAAGACAGACCTAATCTGGATATTGTTTTCCCATTCAAACCCTCTTTGTTTTTCTGGGAAACCTGATCTGTATCCTAATACAGAACTTCCTCCCCTATTTATAACAAAAGGAAATTTGGAAGACATCTATCAAAGTAATAGCCCAAAGGAAAAGAATTAAAAAGCGAAACAGTTTTTGTATTTAATGCCTTCCCCAGTTATGGTTCATTAGGAAAATTGATGACATTTGTTTCTAATTCCTCTCTTAAATATATTCTCTCTCTCTCCCTCCTTCCCTCCCTCCCTCTTTCTCTCTCTCTCTTTCTATCTCTCACTTACTCTTTCTCTCTCACTCTCACTCTCTCTCTCACACACACACACAACACGTTTTAAATGGACATGAAATACAAACAGGTGAAACTCAAAAAGTTAGAATATCGTGCAAAAGTTCATTTATTTCAGTAATGCAACTTAAAAGGTGAAACTATATATGAATAGACTCATTCCATGCAAAGCATAGATAGTCAAGCTGTGATTTGGTCAATAATTGTGATGAATTTATGGCTTACAGCTCATGAAAACTCCAAATCCACAATCTCAAAAATTAGAATATTACATGCATCATAAAACAAGGATTGTTACATAGAACAATATCAGACCTCTGAAAGTATAAGCATGCATATGGACTCAGTACTTGGTTTGGGCCCCTTTTGCGCAGTTACTGCTCCAAGTGCAGCATGGATTGGAAGCTGAGGTGTTATGGACAGACCAGGATGCTTCAATAGCGGCCTTCTAATAATGCTCCTCTGCATTTTCGGTCTCATGTATCCCATCTTTCTCTTGGCAATGCCCATAGCTTCTCAATGGGGTTTCAGGTTCAGGCGAGTTGCTGGCCAAACAAGCACAGTAATCCCATGGCTCCATTGAACCAGTTTTGGTGCTTTTGCAGTCTGGCAGGTACCAAGACCTGCTGAAAAAATGAAGTCAAGCATCCCCTATAGCTTCGTACTGCGGAAGGAAGCATGCAGTGCTCCAAAATGCTCCTGGAGACGGCTGTTGTTGAGACCTGGACTTAATGAAGCACAGTGGACCAACCACCACAGGATGACAAGGCTCCCCATCAACACAGACCTGTGGAAACTTCAACACTTGCACACTGGAAATTTCAAGCATGCTTGCATGTGTGCCTCTCCTTTCTTTCCGTACAAGACTCTGGGTCCTTGGTTGCCAAATGAGATGCAAAAGTTGCTTCATCAGAAAAGAGGACTTTGGACCACTGAGCAACAGATCAGGTTCTGTTTTTCTTTAACCCAGGTTAAGACGTTTCTGACATTGTTTTGTTGTTCAGTGAGCAGCTTGGACAAGAAGAATACAGCATTTGAAGCCCATTCCAGGATCCATCTGTGTGTGGTGGCTCTTTGATGCACTGGACTCCAGTCTCAGTCCAATCCTTGTGAAAGTCCCAACACTTTTGCCATGGCCTTTCCTGAAATCCTTCGCAGGCTGTGGTTCATCCCTGTGCTTGGTGCACTTTTTCCTTCCACACTTTTCCCTTTCCACATAACTTTCTGTTTATGTGCAGTACTTGTTGGGAACCATCCACTTCTTTTGGAGGCTTTCCCTCCTTATGGAGGGGTCCAGTGATGGTTTTTCTTCTGCACAACTGTCAGGTCAGCGGTCTTTCCCATGATTGTGCTTCCTACTTGAACCAGACTGAGAGACCCATTTAAAAGCTCAGGACCCTTTGCAGGGGTTAGGCTTAAAATTAGCAGATTAGAGTGGGACACTTTGAGCTAGAATATTGAACCTTTTCACAATATTCTAATTTTCTGAGATTGTGGATTTGGGGTTTTCATGAGCTGTAAGCCATAATCACCACAGTTATGACACATCACGGCTTGAACTATCCTGCTTTGCATGTAATGAGTCTATCTCATATCTTAGGTTCAACTTTTAAGTTAGATTACTGAAATAAATGAACTTCTGCATGATATTCTAATTTTTTGAGTTTCATCTGTATAATAGTTCATTGCCTATTCTGCTCTTGCTGGTATATGTACATACTCAAATGGGCAAATAGGAAGATGCAAGTTTTTAACAAAATTCAGAACAGCCTAGTTTATTTTTGAAGCATTACATGTAAGCTCAGACATTCTCAAGACACTTTTATCATTTAAAGGTTATTGTCATGAGAGTTTCTCTTAATATTCATTTGATATGGTGAATAAATGGGAACCCCAAAATCATGGATTATTTGGCACAGTAGAATGATAGGTGTTCAGAAGCTGAAAATTTATTTTGGTGAATTTGTGTTATTAAGAACATTTATTACCATATTGAATGCCATTGTTGATCATTAAAATTCCTCAAGATCATAAGGGCCTATGAAGCTAGAATACATCCAGCGATAATAGAATATGCCATGCAATCATTATTTTTAAATAGCGCTATATGTGCTTTTTATTTATGTAAAAAAATATAAAAATGAACTATTTAGAAGGAAGGATTGTAATATTGGGAAATCTATTTTGTTTTGTTTTTTAAAAGTTATTGTCACAAAATTTATTTCAACTCTGTATCAAATAGGTAAATAATTTGCACATCAACTATGTATATTACCCAGTCAGAACACTCATGCTTCAAACTCTGACTCATTAAAACAGAAAGAACAATCGTTCTAAATAACTTGCAGGCCAATTGCCACGCCTACTGGAACAGAAAAGGAGGAGCCAAAAGGAGCCACTCAAGCAAGAGTGCACTGCATGCTGCTTGTTCTCATTAGGCTCTAACTCTTCATCACCCCAACCTAATGGGCCCAAACAAAGCCACAGTGTACGACCAGACATAAATCAATATATAGTGCATAAAAGGCCAGACAGTGCCCAATTCTTTGCATTTTTCAGGCATAAGACAGCACATTGTAATTAGTTGAAAAGACTGGCACATTTGGTATTCATGATTAACCTGGAGAATTGATCCAAAGCTGTTTAGAGCTCATGTCATAGGAGATTTAGTTGCACAGAGTTTCCAATTGTGGGCAGTCGCATGCATTTAAGGATTTTCCTTCAAACTTTCCACACTGATCAGTGAACTTGTCATCTGCAACTCTACAGCACCCTTATGAATACACTGTAGTTTGTGTGATTAAAGTATAATAAGCTGATGTAAAAGTATGAAGGTTTCTACTTCAAAGGGAAGTGTGCTTTAGACACACATCTGTTCATTCTAAGATAATATTTGCAAAGCCTTTAATTGAAACTAAGCAGTGGCTTCTCTGTAATTATAGTGGTAGCTGTTACCCACCCCATTCTACCCTCACTCATATTAGCAGGGCTTTTGAACTAATTTAATGCTACTTTATTGTGCTGGAAGATAATGAGCTGCTGAAGGTAAAATTCATTGACTCTTCAAAAGTTTTTGACTCATGAAGTGACAGCAGTAAAACAGTAATGTGTCTCTAAACCTTTGCTTTCCATAAAGGAATTATGGCCCTTCTTCTGGTTCTATCTGGGTAACAGGAAATGCCACTGGATGTTTCTTCTATCAGTATCTTCTTTGAGATTATTTTCAGACTCAGTAAGTGATTATTTTTTTCTCTTATTAAGCCACCTTTTTCATTGTCTCTCCAATAATAAGTTCAAATTCCTTTAACCAGTATATGATATGATTGTGTTGTATATGATACACCTCTTAAGAATGCCAATGGCATCCATTTCTTTTAAAATTATTATTAAGGAATTGTTACATGGGAATTGCTAAAGCTTAACAATTTAAGTCTTACAAGGGCTTTTTTCTTATGGGCAACTCAATGGTTGAGCAGTAAAGGTAATGGGCTTGTCAGCTGGAAAGTCAACAGCCCAGTTTTGAGATCTGAGTACCCCATGATGGAGTGAGCTCCCCTTCTAGCAGCTAGAAAGCATGCAAATGCCAGTAGATAAATAGGTACTACTTCAATAGAAAGGTAACAGCGCTCCATGATCTGTCATCTTGAGCTTATAAAATATTAAAGTATTAGAGAATATTAGAGAAAATTAATTAGAGTAGGAAATGCTGAAGAAGATGAGAGAATGAATGCAATTTGCGGAAACAGAAGCCACATTTTTCATGGGCTTCCAAGTTCTTACTAAAAGGTAACATGGTTGCCTGATTTTGGCATTTGTATGATGTTGGAACTCAGCCATTGTGGCTTATACAGTAGTTTAAAATGACGTGGGGATTCAGCTATTCTACAAAGCATCATTTGGTTTTGTCAAATAAACTTGAGGCAGGAGCTTAATGTAATGAGTGAAACTAATCTATAAAGGACCAGCAGACTCAAGATTATTGCTGGTCTGAAAAAAAAATCAGACAGATTATCCTCTTGTTGCACACTCCTTTCCACAGTGGCCAAGCATTTTGCTAATTTGTCTCTTTCCATAAATATGTATAGATCACCTGAGTCCCTGTTCTACTATCTTATTTAAGGAGGGAGTTCCAGTACCAGCTATATATTATGCCAGCACCTGAGTTATTTCTTTCCAGAATTGCCACCTTCTATCTTCTTAACACAGCGCCTAGACCTTTCCCATTTTTCAGAAACTGGATTAATTGGGCTGTCCTAATACAAATCGAATATGTCCTCAAAGGCTAATTCACCTTCCAGAATGAGATCAAGGAGCACCATAGATATCAGTTTCTGCTTCTGCAAGGAAAGACTGAGCTGAACAGATATAAAACTTCTTTTTATCTGCCACAGAAACATACAAGGACATTGAAGGGAAACATGGTTTTAGAAATGGAGATATGTGATAGACAACACCTGGTAACCATAGGAAAATAATATTAGGCATAAATATGGTACGGGGCAAAAGAATTGTAAATGTTTCTGCTCAACACTGTCCCTCCAACTGCTGTTTTTTATAACAAAATGGTAATCCTTGACTTACAACTTTTCATTTAGTCACTGTTCAAAGTTACAACAGCACTGGAAAAAAAGTGACTTATGACCATTTTTCATACTAACAATCATTCCAGCATCCCCAAGGTCATGTGATCAAAATTTAGCTCCTTGGAACTGACTCATATATATGAGGGTTGCAATGTCCTGAGGGCATGTCATTAACTTTTGCAACCTTCTGACAAGCAAAGTCAATGGGAAAATCAGATTCACTTAACCATTAGGTTACTAACTTAACAACTCTGGCAAGAAAGATTGTAAAATAGAGCAAAACTCACTTAACAACTGTCTTGCTTAGAAAAGAATATGGTTGTAACTTGAGGACTACCTGTATTGCATCTAATGCAACATACATGTAGATTACCTAACAAAAAAACCCCTATCTTTAAAAACGTATTGCAAGGCATTATTAAAGCAAAAGATTGCATGATCAGTGTACAACGAAACCCAATTTTAATGGATTTATAGGAATTCACAATTGTCCATTCAATCAGATAATTTATCACCCACAGAGATTTGTATCATTTGTGTAACAACAGCAAATTAATCTATGCAGAAAAGGACCATTCCAAGCAAAGCTCATTGTAACTGAGATTTTGCCGAATTGTGTAAGAAAATAATACTGTAATTTCTGATTTATAAGGCAACACTTAGGTTCAAACTATCAGTTATGCTGAAGATGCATGCTTGGTACACCGATCCTTCTTCCTTCTCCCTTCCGTCCCTCTCTGCTTCCTTCTTTCCTTCCTTCCTTTTTCACCTTAAATCAATGACAAGAATTTCCATCTTGCAGCAAAGGAAGGAGGAGGGATTATATTCAACCTTTCTCCAGCTCTATGTTATCCTTCTTGAATTTTATGTTAGTTCATTGGAGAAGAGTCACACTATGGCCAAATTTGCACATAAGCCATTTAGAATTACATAATTCTTTTCATAGCCATTCTTTTTTAGTCAAAAGCAGGAGTTTCAGTGGCTTCTTAAGGTAACATTTCTAATGATGAGAGATCCATTCTGTACAATTTGTCCTTTAAGGCCCAAACCTTCCCTTGAATCATCAAATGTCTTCTAAAACTTGGGAAATCCAATCAATTGCATGTTTATATACAGTTTCACAATTCCCCTTCTTTTTTTAGAATCCTCATTTTCCCAGCTTGTGATTTCATTCCTAGTTATAGAGAAACCGGGAGAAGAGTTAAATGGAAAGGCCATGCCATGCCCGGGCAGGTTGAGTACAGCTTATGGCTAGTAATGAATGCTAACAAGCTGCTATTTGGTTTAAACACAATCAGTCAGAATGACATAATTAATTCAGGCACTGACCAGAGGACCTGCATTTTTGCAGGCAATCGGGACATAATTGTGCCCGTCCCCAGCATTAGAACAGGAGTTCAGAGAGTGGGTTCATTTTGGCCAAATAATGCACTTCTCTGTTTCCCTGAAGCTTATAAAATAACATGCAGTTAGAAAAATCCATATGGGTGGCTCAATAATCTTTTGGCTGCAGAGAGTCTTTCTTCATAATGATTCCCTGCACAAAGGTCCATTTCATTAGCTTTTAAAAAGACTGGAATTATGAAGTTGGCGTTCAGTTCATTCTTCTATATATTTAGCATGCATTCAGGCTTCTACTTATTAAATCACAGGAAAATAACTGCTGGAATACAGAAAAGTTTTATGAGCAATTCTGAAAGCCATTCAAAAACTTATTACATGTACACGCTTACCTAACTTCCTTCAAAGACCTTCAAAATGTGCTTTTTGGCATCGCAGCCCTTTTCCAGTGATGAAGAACTTCTACCTTCACCCCCTTTTCATTCTCCATAGAAGTATTTTCAAACTGATCGACAAGTGTCCTTGCCATTCCTGACCATGAAGCATTACTGATCATGAAAATAATGGACTGAGCCAATCAAAATTCCCTCCTACTCATTGATAAGAAAGCATGAAAACCAGCACTCAACCAAGTCTCTTTCTCCATCCATGGTGTGATTTGCTTCCAGTCAGAGGCCATTATACCAAGGAGTCATTCCCTGCTCAATTTATTCAAACAATTATGAAATCTAGAATAAACAATGGTATTTTAATTTATGCAAGAATGGGGGGGGGGGGG